>PVKA01010739.1:0-63347 GCA_004027165.1 Ctenomys sociabilis
CTTGTTTGGTCCATTTTTTTATGTGTTGTCAGATGAAAAATGGAAGTATAAATATGTTTTTCCACTATTGTAAATTTTCTTGAACTAATAACTGCTTCAGAGGAAGTTGACCTTGAGAAGGTACAGCAAGGTCAAGCAGAACCACCTTCTACCACAATGCTTCTCAAACTGCATGCTACAGGAATGTGTTCACCTATCTCTTCTCTCTGTTGCCACATTGGGTCACGTCGCCCCATTTTTCAGTTTTAAAGAACATGAATTTGTCCAAGTTATCTTTTAGTTTGGGAGTTTCATTTCCCTATAACATTTGATGGTCTTCCACAAAGATTATTTGATAGAGATAAAAGTTTACTTTTGATTCATAAACACTAGATGTGGGGCCAGCCAAGTAGCTCAGCAGATTAAAGCTCCTGTAGGCAGGCACAAGAGGCGGAGATTCTATTCCCTGGTTTGATCTAGTAGTGAGACACTGAACAATCTGTAGATCCTTCCCTAAAATACAAAACAGAAACAAAGAAACTAAAACAGAAAAAGCACTATATATGTACTTGTTTTGATAAAAAAACTTTTATAATTCACATTTTATATGTCTTTGTTCATTGCTTATAATTATGTAGTCTTTACCTCATACAGATTTATTAAAATGTGATAAATCTAAGTTAAAACATGGACAATATATAAGGTTATGATATTCCTTTAGTGGGATATTTTATTATTCTTTTGTTCTTATATATTTATATGTGAAGTATTAGCTAAATTCACTGGTATTCCTTGACTTTAGACAGCAGCACTGCAGAGAATTATAATGATATAGATCAATAACTTAGTGTCCCAAGGAGGCAAGAAACAAAGAACAAAGCCTAAGAAAACTAGCCCCTTGGAATTCACATAAGCTGAAGACTAATTAGCAGATTCCTGGAGGTGGTGCCCTGTCTGTTCTTTGTTCCTTTACCTGGGAAGTTGCCAAACAGTGATATGTAAACTTAAAGTTTGGTGGATGCAGAAAGATGTAAATAACAGCTTGCTTACATCAAATTAGTTATGCACATTCCTTAGGCTGCTTCTATCCCTCAATTATCTCAGAGAGAAATTCATAGCTCTGAACTCACATACTAGGAAAGAAGAACAGGAACAAATAAACACTGTAGTGCTGCATCTCCAACATCTAGAAAAGGAAGAGCAAGCCAAACCCAGAGCCCTAAGACAGGAAGAAATCATAAAGATTAGAGAAGAAATTAATGCAATTGAGACAAAGAAAACAGTTCAAAGAATTAGTGAATTAAAAAGCTCGTTTTTTGAAAGACTAAATAAAATCGATAAGCCCATAGCTAAACTCATCAAAAAGAGGAAAGAAAAAATTCAACAAACAATAAGGACCTGGAAAGGGTGTAAACACCACAGACCCAGTGGAAATTCAGAACATTATAAATCTTTATGAGAATCTTTATGCTCACAGAATAAAAGACACAGATGAAACAGAGAGATTCCTAGAAAGGTACAAATTAACAAAACTGAATAAAAAAGATATAACAACTCTCAATAACACAATAGCAGCCAATGCAATATGAAATGTAATAAAACGCCTGCTGACAATGAAAAGTCCAGGTCCTCATGGATTCACTGCTCAATTTTACAAGCAATTTACAGAATAAATAATCCCCGTGCTTCTCAAACTCTTCGAAGAAATTGAAAAGCAAACAGTTCTCCCAAAATCATTCCTGGAGATAAGCAATATACTGATAGCAAAACCAGGGAAAGACGCAACAAAAAAAGTGAACTACAAGACAATCTTCATGAGCATAGATGCACAAATCCTCAATAAAATCCTAGCAAATAGAGTACAGCAATCATCAAGAAGATGATTGGATTGATTCATCCCAGGGATGAAAGAATCATTCAATATACACAAATCTAAAAATGAAGTACACTATACAAATAGAGCCAAATCTAAAAACCAAATGGTCATCTCAATTGTTTCAGGAAAAAAAAAGTCTTTTGATAAAGTTCAACACTCATTCATGTTCAAAGTCTTACAGAAAATTGGAATAGAAGCTATCTACTTCAATTTGATAAAAGCCATTTATGACAAGCCAATGGCTAATATAATTCTAAATGGGGTAAAACTGAAATCTTTTACTCTCACATCTTGTACAAGACAAGGATGTCCTCTATCACTCCTCTTATTCAATATAATTCTGGAATCATTAGCTAGAAGCATTAGACAAGAGAGAGAAATAAAAGGAATAAGAATAGGTAAAGAAGAAGTTAAATTATCATTATTTGCAGAAGACAGTATACTTTACTTGGAAGACTCAAAATGTCCACCAAGTAGCTACTAGAATTGATACACAAATTCAGTAGCATAGTACAATACAAAGTCAATACCCAAAAGTCAATAGCATTCCTCTACACAGATAACAAACACACTGAGAGGGAAATTAGAGGAACAATACCTTTTACAATAGCACCATGGAAAATGGAATACCTTGGAATTCATCTAACTAAAGTAGTCAACAATCTTTTCACAGAAAATTACAGTACTCTAAAAAAATAGATCATAGAGGATTTTAGAAAATGGAAAGATATTAATGCTCATGGCTAGGAAGAACCAATTTCACGAAGATGGTCGTACTCCCAAAATTGTTGTACAGATTTAATGCAATCCCTATCAAACTGCCACTAACATACCTGCCAGACCTAGAGAAATCATTCCTAAAATTTATTTGTAAACAGAAAAGAGCTAGAATAGCAAAGGCAATCCTTGATTACAAAGAAAAGGCAGGAGGCATTACAATTCCTGACTTGAAATTATACTACAAAGCTACTGTGATAAAATCAGCATGGTATTAGCAACAAAATAGACCTGAGAATCAATGGAATAGATAAGAAGGTGCGGAGCCATCGATGAACACACTCAGAAACCTGCTTTTTGGCAAAGGAGCCAAATATGCATACTGAAAGAAAGATAGATTCTTTAACAAATTGTGCTGGAAAAACTGGATCTCTACATGCCGAAAACTGAAACTTGACCCAGGACTGTCACCATGCGCTAAGCTAAAGTCAAAATGGATTAAAGATCTAAACATTAAAACAGAAACACTAAATCTCCTAGAAGAGAATAGGAGGAACTCTTGAAAATATAAGGGTAGGCAAAGAGTTCATGAACAAAAATCAAAGTGCAAGGGTCATACTTGAAAGAATTAACAATTAAAACCAGGTTTTATTGAAAAATTTTTGCATGTCAACAGAAATTACCAACAAAGAAAAAAAATGCACAAATTTTGAAAAGATCTTATCTACTAAGCATTCAGAAAGAGGTCTGCTCTCCAGAATTTATGAAGAACTAAAAGGTATTTGGTCTCTTAAATTTACAGACCCAATCCAGAAATGATCCAAGATGAACACATGTTTCTCAGAGGATAAGATTAAGGAAATAAATAAATATATGAAAAAAAATGCTCCACATCACTAGCCATCTGTGAAATGCAAATTTAAACAACACTGAGAAAACATCTCACCTCAGAAAGAATCCCTATCATAAAGAAATCAACCAATAATAAATATTGGAAGGCTCTGGGGAACCCTTCTCCACTGCTGGTGGTAATGTAGACTGGTACAAGCATTATGGAAATCAGTGTGGAGACTCCTTAAAAAACTAGGACTGGAAATCCCAAACAAGCCAGCTATTTCCATGCTAGGAATTTTCCCAGAGGAACTGAAACCATCATGTTATAGTGATATACATGTACCTATGTTTATAGCAGCACAATTTGTGAAATCTTGGAAACAACCAAGATGCCCATCACATGAGGAATGGTTGAAAAATATGTGATACAATGGAATATTACTCAGCTATAAAGAATGATAAACTCAGAGCCTTTATATTTAAGTGAATGCCACTTCAACATATATTTGTAAGTGAAATAAACCAGACCCACATGTGTAAATATTGTATAGTCTCGATAGTATAAGAACTCAAAAGAAGAAATACAAATAAAAAGATATAATACAATTAACAGGAGAGGTAGAACTTAAGGAATGGTCAATGAGGAGAGGCCAAGGAGAAAAGCTCAGAAACTTGACAGGGGCAAAACCATACAATTATGCACAAAACATGGGTAAGGCCATGATCCTAAGAAACATCAGCAGGTTTTTGTAGCTAACAGTTAATTGGTAGTATTCTAACCCTCATGAGCTATACAAACTGATATCTGTGAACCAAGCAACTGCACTGAACATAGCAACAGGTAATAGAAGGGTCACACTTGGAATGCCTGTCCTTCTGGCCTCCTAAACACGTACTTCTTGTCTTGACATACCAAGAGTTATCATTCTGTCTCTCAAGCAAATTTTGTTTGCTTTTGTTTTTACATGCATAATAAGTGAAAAAAAAAAGTCAAAAGAAAAACAATGTGACAGGAGTGTCCTGCTACAATGCTGTATATGGTTAGATTGCTAATATGTAATTGTTTCTTTTTTTTTTTTTTTGAAATCAGGGATCGAACTCAGACCCTTGCACTTGCCAGGGAAGCACTTATTCAACTAAGCCATCTCCCTGGCCCTGTAATTGTTTATTTATATTCTTTTTTATTTTTATTATTATTATTTTTTTTTTGGCGGAACCGGGTATTGAACTAAGGCCCTTGTGCTTGCCAGGGAAGCACTTATTCCAGAGCCATCTCCCCAGGCCTTATTTATTCATATTCTTTAAATAGTTTTCATTTTTAAAATTTTTATCTCTATATTTTGTAGGAACTTACAATTTAACATATCAATAATTGATGGAAAACACTTGTTCCATGTTATGCCCACGATGTTTGATATTCAGACATATTGTGAAGCTACACCCAGCTGCATATGTTGTAGGGTAATAGTAAGCTATTCTTCTGCAGGGTTAACAACGTAAGTCTGCACCAAAAAAATAGAGAAATAGAAGGACTGCAAGGACAGCCAACACTGTGACCCTGGCCTTTCAAGTTCAGTGAAGTCTTAAGACATAGGCGAACCTGTACTATAGCATCATTTAACTCAGTTGTGTCCCAAATTTTCTGATCAAGGAGATTATGGGGCTACAGAGCAACATGATCAATGAAGTAGAGTGTGCCTAAGGACACCCACATTGAGAGAAAACTTTTTCTCAGGCTTTTACAGAGAGAAAATTGGTCAGGCAATGGCCTTGACTCATCCACATGGCTGACACTGACAAAATATCTACAAAGTGCAGTACAGGGTTACAGGATAAATCCTGAAGATACTTGATGGACCTTATTGGATACAAAAGTTACATTTCTTGTTATATAGGTCTTGCTTTATCTTGGTCTTATCCAGCAGAAAAGTATAAAAATGAGATATATAAAGTAAAGGCAAATAAATATGCTGAGCTGTGAGAGGCTCAAGTCAACAACTTCTGTGGATAACCTACTACAATTTAGAATGCTGGACTGTGCTGGTTTTGCTGAATTTACTAACCTGTAGTATTTAGACACCAATGGAATACCCATATCTGGCAGGGCTAAACCAAAAAAGTGATACAAAGGAAGGTCCCCTCTGTATCTGTATATACAGTTAGGATATACACATTTAGGATAGACATGCATATATAGTTAGGATAGACATACACTTATTTTTACTTAAGTCAATGATAAGAGCTTTTCCTCCCACTCCCCCCTACCCCTGAGCACTGCTCCAGCTGCACCCCACTTGCTCATTCTGAGCTCCCTGTTCCTGCTAAGCTTGCACAGCCGCCGCCTCCCTCAGCCACCACCATGATTATCTACTGGGACCTTATCAGCCACGATGAGGTGTTCTCCAACATTTACAAGATCTGGGAGATCGTGGACGGGCCGTGCCTGGAGGTGGAGGGCAAGATGGTCAGTAGATCAGAGGATAACATTGACGACTCACTCATTGGTGGCAATGCCTCCGTTGAAGGTCCAGAGGGTGAAGGCACAGAAAGCACAGTAGTCACTGGTGTAGATATTGTAATGAACCTTCACTTGCACGAAACCAGCTTCACAAAAGAGGCCTACAAGAAGTACATCAAAGATTATATGCAACCAATCAAAGGCAAACTTGAAGCACAAAGACCAGAAAGAGTAAAGCTGTTTATGACAGGGCCTGCAGAGCAAATCAAGCATATCCTTGCTAATTTCAAAAACTATCAGTTCTTTATTGTTGCAAACATGAATCCAGATGGCATCGTTGCTTTCCTGGACTACCATGAGGATGGCATGACCCCATTTATGATTTTCTTTAAAGATGGTTTAGAAATGGAAAATGTTACTGGATTCAGTGGTAACCTTGGATCTATCACTTGACATAACTGGATGCTGCTTGTCATCTATATAAAACCATGATTTTACACACATGGGACTAATGTCATCTTGAATGCTTCATTTATTTTGACCGTGATTTATTTAGAGTGGAGGAATTGTTTTTTAGAGGAACAAACAAGTAATATCGGTTGTCTAAAAATAAAGTGCATTTAAACTGATTTGAGAGAATGCCTCTTAGTTTAATACATATCTAAACTAAGTCCATTGGTGTGTTCATTTAGAAGAAAGAACCTGGTCAGAGACCACTGCTAAAAAGCATAAGACTGTCCTCAAATAACTTCGGTCCTGGAACTACTTCTGAGACTTGAATGTAAGACAAGAATCAAAGTTTTAATTCTGAGTTGCAGAGAAGGGAAAGAGACTATGCTCATAGCTGTGCCAACATTTGAAGTGGAGCCTTACATGTTTCATCATCTACAATGGAAGTAGTTAACCCTGGAAAAGATTGCCAAAAGAATAAAAAGACTTAACTCATTTGGGAAAAAAATCAAGGATAAGAAACATTTTTACTAATAGTGTTTGGACAGCATGTCCTATCTTTATCTTGTAATATGGATAACCACTAAGAAGATAACAATGCACAAGGTATTAACTATTGAAACTGTCCTAGTAGTCAGCTTTGAAACTGTCTTGTTGCTATTTGTTTCTCAATAAAAAAGAGTACAGCCATTGTAAAAGTGTTTGTCAGAGAGGCAGCTGGATTCCTTGCTGAAGCTTGATCTACTGTTGTGTGGGCCAATAGCAACTGACACCAACTGAGGCCTCCTGGCCAAGGCTCTCTGTTAGATATCGAAAGGTTTATGAGTAGAAACTGGCTCCTGACCACTAAAAACTCTGCCCTTACCTATTGTAATTATGTCTTTCTCCTAGAAAACTAGAATTCGCCATAAGCTTTTCAGTGGAACTACATAATTATCCCACATGGCTTCAGAAATTAGGCTGAGGATCTTGTAACAATTTACATTTCACAGCAGCTATCAGAGGAATAGTTTACATTTGTGCCTTAAATACATGCTAAGTGTAAAAGAAGATTTTGGTCAGCTTTAACTAATATGCTTTTACAAACTGATATAATGTAATTGCTACATGATAAATATAAGTTTAACCTGTGAGCTTCAAAGGTTTAAATAAAACATAGCTTTGTCCTGCTTCTGAGAAAGGTTGTGTTGGTGAATAGATGGATAGCACAAGTGTCTTGAAGATTTCTCCTCCCTAGGGACCAGGGCAGAATTCCTCAAGTCAATTGTCGTGTTCATTTGTCTCCAGAAATGATCTTCACAGCATAGCAGAAAGAATGCTCTAATTCCACCTAAAGTTTTATATATATATATGATAGTTCATTTCAAAGTTATGCTTCCTTCTGTAGAGATTCCTGTTGCCAGATCAATTATAACTCATGCTTATAAACAAATGTTCAGTAACAGTAAGTACACATTTCATGAGATTTCTGGGAGGGCAAAATCATGCTCCAGTTTAATGGTGGATAAGCTGGTTAGATTTTGTCTTTTGGCCTCTTTCTAGATGGTATCCTCCTTCTCTGGAGTGGAATCAACTCAGGGCATGCCTTGAGGTATAAAGACTAATTATACATAAGCAGGAAATACTTAAACTATCTTTCTTGCTTGTTTTGTCTTTCAGAAATGGGAGATTCATAGTCTAAGCCTCTTACTCCTTTAGAGTGCATCACTAAGCATTGGAAGATGTTTGAACATTAAACATTGAAAAGAGCTGTTTAATATTTTTCTGTTTATGGGTGTGGCCTACAGACCCCATAGAGCCATAATGGAATACAGAGGTATCAATTATGACACTATTTTACAACTAGAAAGAAGAAAATAATGAAAATGGTCAGAAATGCCTTATGTTTAGATTTTTTACATTAAATAATCTTTATTTATTTTCAAAATATAGATGTTGAGCCACAGAAAAACCAGACACTGCAGGCTTCTAAGGCATTCGCTATCCCAGAAGCCTGAGATTGCTTCTCCCTAACCTTTGGAGCCTGATAGCAAGACAGCTTTCCGCAAAGCACCACCCGCCATTGGCGAATGCAAGGTTTTCCCTGCTTGTCCTTCCAGTCCACAGGGCACGACTTCTAGACCAGCTGTGATCAAGTCTTCTGCTGGGCAGTGGCCATCCCTGGCTAAGTTTAGAGAGGCACCTTAGCACAGTATCCACTTAAAAGTAAATGTATAATTTGACACTTGCAGAGTTCATGTGCTTATTTCTCTGTTATTTAAACTAGATAAAATGGTCAGATCTTGGAAAATTTTCAGATGACCCTGATGTATTTAGAGGCTTTATTCAAACCTATAAGCTAGGTTGGAAGGATGTGGTGTTAATCTTAATCAAAAATTGACCTGTAGTAAGAAACAAGCAGCATTACTAGCTGTTATTACATTTGGGGATAGATATCATATTGCTAATTTTAAACCTTCATAAGATAGACTGGAGCTCAAGCACTTCCTACTCAAGACCTCTGCTAGCCTTACAGCCCGACAGGAGACTGAAACAGGAGACATTTCCAAAAAAAACATACTATTGAAGATCTAAGAATAACCAAAAACAAGCTATCTAGATATTTTAAATTTTTAGCTATTTATTAGGAGAAACATTTTAACAACTTCTGATTTCTTAGGATGTTTAATAAAAGCACTAGTAAAATAAACTTCCTTATATCCTAATTTAGTAGAGGTAGATTATTCTTACCCATATGTTCATTACTCAGTCAGCTCCAGATACTAAAACAGAGCTACAAAAGACAGATTTTGTTCCTAATAGCTCACTTGATGCTTTAGTAAAATCTCCAGAACTTTCTATAATTGAGACTGGGAAAAAAAAAAAAACACTGAGAAACAACAAAGATCAAAAAATGGCTACCTTTATTATGAAAGATATTATTAAAAAAGAAGTAAAAGGCCTCAAAACAAAGAGACTCTCAGTCTGATTTTCTGAGCTCTAAGAAGCTCAGTGACTAAGTTCATCTGTTGCCACTGTCAAGAGCCAGGCCATCTGAAGTGGGATTTCATTAAAAGACCACCCAAACAATGCCTTGACTGCCAGGGCAGCCACTGGCAGCAAGCCTGCACTCTGAGGCAGAAGTTCCGGAGCTCAGACACATCTTCCCAAGTAGTCCATGAAAACTGAAAGCCTCAGGCCAGTGAGATAGCTCAGTGGACTAAGAACCCATTTAGGTAAGCACAACAACCAGGGTTTGGTCCCAGCACACATGCTATGTCAGCCACATCCCAGACACATTGAGCTGGCCACCAACACCGGGCATAAATTTATAATTCCAGGGCTTGGGAGGCTGAAAATAGGAGGATCACTATGAGTCTGAGCTGCAAAATGAGACCCTGTACCAAATACATTTTTAAAAAACTAAATCTAAAATAAACGAATAAATAAATAAATAAATAAATAAATAAATAAATAAATAAATAAATATCCCCAGGCCTGCCTCTTCCTTCTAATCAGACTATTATCTCTACCTGTCATCCCAATAGAGGAGCTCTTAGTAATCATGAGTAGACAGGGGAAACACAGCCAATTACTTGACATTGGCACAGCTCTTTTTGTTTTTGTCCAGCTCTGGTCTTCCTTTCAGTCATTGTTCCTCAATAAAAAGAGTCATTAAAACATGTCACACTTGGGGCCAGGGAGACGGCTCAGTGGAATAAGTGCTTCCTTGGCAAGTGCAAGGGCCTGAGTTCCATTCCCGGTTCTGGAAAAAAAAAAAAAAGCATGTCACACCTAAGCTGTAACTGGGATAACTTTCTCAGCATCCTTTCCTTTTAGTTACGCTTAAAGATAACTTTCTCAGCTCTCTCATTCTGGAAAGATTTTATCCTGTTTAAGTAATAATCAGATTACCAACTAATCAAACTGATGCTGAAACTAGATTTTTACATATTTAATACATATTGCTGTTCATGTACAAAACTTAAAGAATATTTCATTGGTCAAAACATGTTCCCAAGGGCAGACAGGGTAGCAAAAAGTCTAAAAACAGTGGCTGCAGTGTCAAACAGCTTTGGGCCTATAGATGGAGCCAGAACTTATATTTGGAGCATAAAACTAAGAACTTCAATGTTAAAAAAATAAAAATCCCTCAGCAGGAACCCTTGCTGACACCCAGGGTCCATAACCAAACCACTGAATGGAATATTTGCTTATTTGTTTGTTTTCTAATGGGAAAGAAGGCAAGCTATATTGTTCTTTTACATTCTACCAAATCCATGTTAGATTCTTGCACCCGTTAAACAAGAGAAAAAAAGAAAGAACAGTAGAAACAAAATAGCAATTGTTATTCACATTTAACATGACTATGTAGAAAAACATATTAGAATCTGTACATTATTGGAACTAATATATCTGTTCAAGCATGGCTGTACTATGCAACATTAATACACAGAATAACATTTCTTATTTTAGAAACAAAAAATTGAAAAATACACATGCCTATAATCCCAGCACTCAGGAGGGTGAGGCAGGAGGATTGTTGTGAGTTCGAGACCAGCCTGAGCTACAAAGTGAGCTTAAGGCCAGCCTGAACTGCATAGTAAAACCCTGTCTCAAAAAAATGAAAAAGAAAATAAGAAAAACATTCCACAATAAATGAATGAAATATAATAAACATATGAACATGATAAAACTGAGAAGTACCACAGATTCCACAGCAACAGAAAGCTAAGAATTAACACTTCTATAAATTTAATAGATGATACAAACTAATAGGTTAAATACACGGATGGCTTGTTATTCTAAATCCTTTTGATTCCATATGAATTAGAATTGCTTTCTCTGGTTCTAATCATAGAGGTATCTTAATGGAGTTCATGTTTAATCTACATATCAGTTTTGGAAGTTTTACTATTTTTTATGAATTTATGACAGGGCTTACTGGGTGTACAGGGTTTCACTACATAGAGCGGACTTATAGTGATTCTACTGTTTTCAGTCTTCCAACTGTTGGGGTTACAGGCTCACCACCATACCCAGTCTCAATCACAGTCTTACTGTACCCTGGGGTTGAGGCAGGCACAACACACGGGGGATCAAACCACGACCACTGCGCTATGCCAAAGCAGGCACTTTAGTCCACTAAACTATCTGGACAGACTTTATTTCTTTAATTTCTTTCTTTATTTATTTATTTTGAAGATATTCATTCTGCCTGTACAGAAATAGGGACTGTATTTCCACTTTTTAGTGTCCCTTCAATCTTAATATTTAGAGTACCATTAATTTCACTGCAGACAGTTTTCATGTAGAAAACTGTCTCAGGTTATTTTCTACGAATTATATTTCTTTTTATTTTTAAATTTTATTATCTGTTAATTTTAATTTATTTTTAGATTAATAATAGATTGCATGCTGTAAAAATGTTTACAAACTTAAGCGAATATAATAATAAATATATGAAAAATGCTCCATATCAATAGCCATCTGTGAAATGTAAATTAAAACAACACTGATATACCATCTCACTCCAGAAAGATGTTTATCATAAAGAGATCAACTAACAATAAATGTTCAGAGGATGTGAGGAAAAGGGAACCCTTCTCCACTGCTGGTGGGAATGTAGACTGATACAACCATTATGGAAATCAGTGGGGAGACTCCTTAAAAAGCTAGGACTGGAAATCCCATTCAAACCAGCTATCCCCCTACTGGGAATTTTCCCAGAGGAACTGATAAGGTCAGTTCATAGTGACATATGTGTACCTATGTTTATAGTAGCACAATTTGTCATAGCCAAATCTTGGAAACCCATCACCTGAGGAATGGTTAAAAAAGGTGTGGTATTTCTATATAATGGAGTATTGCTCAGCTATACAGAATGATAAACTTTAAGCTTTTATATACAAGTTGATGACACTTAAAGATATACTAATAAGTGAAAACTTGTCTAATAGAAACATAAGAGTTTACAGATCAGTCATATAATGTTCATTCTGTGCCAAAATCAAGAAACTTATATTCACATAATTAGAATTCTCAAAGTAGAAGTGGGAAGGCAATAAAAATTTAAAGATTTAAGATTTATGAATTTAGTTAAAATTATAGCACCACATTGCCAAGAAAATGAACCTTTTTCATAAGAAATAAAGTCATACCAAGATATGCAAAAATGAAATTGATGAAAGCTAGTTGTAAAAATTAAATCATATACACAGAAAAAGAGTTTGCTATGGGAGAACAAAACTTAAAGAAAAAATCTCATTCCACATTAAAAAAACAAGTGGGTAAGAAACAACTTATTTATTCAAAGTACTTGAAGAAAAGATCTGTCCCCATTAAATTTTACACTTAGCAAACAAACCTTTGAAAAATATAAGTAAAATATTTTCCAGTAATACAAACTCAAAATATTGTAATACCTCTAGACATAGGATATAGAAAATAACAAAGACCATAATACAGAAGGCAAGAGAAGTTGCTATATGGTCTTGGATATAAAACAAACAGCTCTTGAAATGAGAGTTATGCAGGACTGTGTATGTGAATGTCTGCATATATTTTTCAGTGTAAGTGCTGTGCATTTGTCTCTGCTTGCGCATATGTGTGAATATTTGTATATTATGCTATGCATGTTTATATGCATATGTGTCTTGTGCACTATATGCACATTTGTAGATTTATGTGTATTTGTTTACATGTATTATTTGACATATAAGAGCATTGTGTTTATGTCTGTATGTACATATATGTATATGTGCATATGCATGTATGTGAGTTACTATGTGGGTGTGCATCTGTATAAGCATGTGTGTACATGTCTTTGTATTAACGGAGTGACTTAAGATATTTGCCTGGATGCAGGGATGGTTAGCAGAAGAATAATACTATCCAAAGAGTTGAAACTTCCCTAGGTAAGTACCTGCAAATCCTCCTATACATATTGGTTCCCAAACATGGCTGCATAAAACTTAAAAACCTGGAGAGAATTACTCTTTCAGATTGCTGGTCTGATATCAATGTGACTTCACCATGGAAAGTGTCCCTTCGCAGTTAGTGGATGCACAAGCATGCCATCCTTTCTGACCTGATCACTTTCAAATCAAGGAAGAATCAGGGAAATCCTAGTGACATTTATCACTATGGACAGGGAGCATTTGTTGGACCTTGTCAATGACCTATACTCAACATTTAGTGTGATCTTCATGACCCACTTGAGGACATTGTGTGGGTCACTCTGTCATCAATAAAACACATGTTTAACACACACACACCAATGACTAGTGATTCAGTTCATGTGTTCTGCCATCAGCACATGTGATAATGCTTATTATGTTTGTAGAGCCCATTTACTTCAATACCTGGGTTCCTGAGGTACTCTAAGGAAAAAGATGTAAGAGAATTACTTCTCCCTTGTATGGCGAGCTGTAGATGTTCCAAGGGTCATTATCAGCAGTGGAGAAATCCTGAACTACTAACAAGAATGCCTGTTTCTGCCACACCATAAGCATTAAAACCCATCATGGGAAAGCTGCCCAACATGAAACAGGATATTCACCCACATGAAGTGGGTTACTCACCCACACTTCATGGATCCCCCAAACATAAGAGAGTTCAAGTATCCTCTCCTCCAATGTCCCTCCAAAAGGAAGGAGGCCCAAAGATGAATCTCATAAGTCCTAAAGGATAAAATTGGTAAATCTCACAAGACCTGATCAGCAGATATTTAACAAGATATCAGATGACAAAGCCGTGTTACACAGAGGATTGCATTTGAACTGAACAAAAGTCATCAAGGCCCATGAATCAGGCTATTTTCACATTAGAACAACCCTTTCTTCCTTACTGTGAGGCCAAATGGCATACTTCTTATGCCGCAACAGGTAATTCAGTATACAGTTTGCTCTGCAACTATTACTGTTAGTTTTCATTGGCCATATCCATTGGCACACTCCAGCAGGTACTAGAAAAAAAAAAATTAGAAGGAAGCACATTCATTCTAAACATTAATCCTCATCAATTGGTCACCTACAATGATTCCCTTACTTCTTGTGTGGTGTTCACCTGTACAATCTCCACATCATCTTATCATTCAGCGTTTGCTGCTTCTCTGATCTTCCCATGAACTAGTCATCCAACAGTAAATTGACATACTAGGACATACCTGGGTACCACACTTGTATCAGGGACCACCGCTCTGACAGTAACTGGTTAACCTTTCTTCCCTACTGGAAATAATCTGAAATGCATTGAGATCTCCAGGCAGATCACATACACGGTACAGGTGAAACTCTTGTTCAAATTCAGGAGGAAATATCAGAGGTTCATCATCAATAGTCAAACATGGCAACCACACAGGGTTAGGCAGAGGGTCTTTATGACCTTGATAAAATATCTGTTTGCGATTATGCCTCACAAAATATTTTCCATTGCTGTATTTTTGCCTGAAGGAAAGGCAAAACATACCCTTTCCCAACAAACCATGTACATGAGTACTCGCCCAGACCCAGCGCAGGGGCCCAGACCCAGCGCAGCTCGGCCGGTGAGTGAGAGCCCCAGGCCCGCTGCTCTGGAGGGATCCTTTACAGTGATCCACTTTCCCAGTGATGCCCAAGTCCATCCCAGACCCCAGACCCAGCACAGCTCAGCCGGTGAGTGAGGGTTCCAGGCCTGCCACTCAAGAAGGACCTTTCCCAGTGATCCACTATACCAGTGAACCCTTAGTCCATCCCAAGAAGCCAGACCTAGCGAAGCTCAGCCTCAAACCTGACAAAGCCTAGGCCCACCTACCTAGAGAGCCACCTGCCTGAGACACGAGGGCCAACACCAGCAACTTTCCGGATCCCCACGAGAAAGCCAGCCAAGATAGGGGGAATTTTCACTACTAGTTCTGCATCCTGGATCATGCTCGCCTGACCAGGGAACCAACAGAGGGCAACCACAGGAGCTACAGCAAAAAGGAACTGAACAAATCAGCTAGATCCAGGCCAGGAATAACTGGATACTATCAAACTTAATAGACTGGCACCCGAATCTCATTATACTCTGAGGTTATAGCTGTACCAAAGCACTATATCAAAGGTCAGAGGTCAATGCTATACAAACTGACAAAGACAAGGAGAAAAATGCAATCTGAGGCCTCGAGTACACCAGTAACTGCAGAAGACACTAGCTCAGCTGAAATGAATGAATTAACAGGTAGGAAAGCAAAGGAACAACACCAGAAAGTTATAGAGGAACTCAGATGAGAATTAATTCTTGAAACAAAAAAAGAAATATCTGAATACATAGAATCTTAAATGAAGAATCACATGCAGAAACATCTGGGAGAAAACCAATGCTCACCTAGAACAAGGGCAGAGAGCACCATTCCAGCTGAAACATATGAATTAACAGCGTCTGAAGCAAAGAAACAACAGCAGAAAGGCCATGAGGAACTCAAAGCGGAAAGAATTTTTGAAATCAAAAAAGAATTCTTTGAAAAAAAAGAATTATTTGAAATTATAGCATCCAAAATACAGAAACAAGTCTGGAAATATATAGAGGAAACCCAACTTGAAAGAAACTCTGCAGAAAAAGAATTAATAAGTACCTCTAAAGAAGATATGGATAAAAAAATAGAGGAGATAAGAAATATGATGGATTCCTTGAATGAGCAATACAGAATAGAAATAGACCACATGAAACACAGTCAAAGAGATATAGAAGAACTAAAAATATCCATCAAGAGTCTACAGAACCATTGCAATGAAAGCGAAGACAGAGTTTCACTAGCTGGTGCAGCTTGTGAAAAGGTGAAAAGGATCTCTTAAAAACAATGAGAATGCAGGAAAAAATAATCCATCACCTGCAAGATGATGCCACAATGAACGATGTGAGATTAATTCGCATCAATGAGAATGAAGGAGCCAATCCAAATGACATAAAAAGAATTTGAGGAGAAGTAATTGCAGAAAACTTCCCAAATATGAGGAAACAATCCAACATTCAAGGAAGCAAAGCATACAAGTCCTAATTTTTTTGAGCCCTACTTTTTTAAGGTCAATGAACCTCCATGCCACAATTTTTATTATTATTGTCTAAGGAGAATAAAAATATTTAAAAAATAGAAGTAGTACTGAACATAAACAAAAAGTTGATAGGAACTCAATAATGGCTATTGTATTGCATAATGTTATCTTCAAATTATTTGCTCAGATGACCAGATATCATCACACAAAATTGGGGGAAAAAAGAAAAGAAAGTTTCAAGAAATTAAAATGTACAAGAAATAATAAAACTTTTTTAAAAACTTTTTTAATGTTTTTACAATTTAATAAATAGTTTTCTTGATGAATGTACTCATGAGAGTTGGTCAGCAGTATTCAAGTTATGGTTTTTCTTATAATCCTGTAGAATTCAATGAATGTAAGAAGTTATTGTGTGAAACATCTATAAAACTTCCTGATACTAAGACAAGAGAAAAGACCAAATCTAAAAAAGAGAGCTATAGGCCAATCTCCCTATAGGGAACATATACAAAAATAGTCAATAAAATACTATCCAACAATGTTGCAAATTATCACAAAGATTATACATCATACACAAAAGGAATTCATCCCAAGCATGCAGAGATGGTTCAATATGTGAAAAGCAGCAAATGTAATACATCACATTAGCAGTCAGACACAAAAACCACATGATTATCTCAATAGATGCTGAAAAAAATTTTCACGAAATTAAACACTCATTCATGATAAAAATCATACAAAAATTGAAATAGACGGCCTTCACATTTGATAAAAGTCATCTATAACAAACCGATAGCTGACATCATATTAAATGGACAAAAGCTGAAAACTTGCACTCTAAATTAAGGAAGAAGACAAGGATATTCACTGTCACCAATCCTATTCAAAATAAGTCTGGAAACATTAATCAGAGCAATTAGAAAGAG
Organism: Ctenomys sociabilis; assembly: GCA_004027165.1. Classification (NCBI taxonomy): domain Eukaryota; kingdom Metazoa; phylum Chordata; class Mammalia; order Rodentia; family Ctenomyidae; genus Ctenomys; species Ctenomys sociabilis. The sequence continues at coordinate 17,233 of PVKA01010739.1, forward strand.
GAAAAAGGAGTACTGATAAGAAATAAGTAAAATTATGATTCACAGATGACTGTATAGAAGACCCCAAAACTCACTGTGGAACCCAGGCTGAACAACTTACATCAGTTCTCCTTGCCTCTCTCTTTCTTTTTGTCTCTCTCTCTCCCAGGTTTTGCACCAGTGCACTATCCCACGTGATTAATCCTTGCTTTTTTTAAGATGGACTCTCACTCCATTCTGCAGGCTAGTTTTTAACAATTGCTGTTCCTGCCTGTGCCTCCAAAGTAGCTTTGATTAACTGGCATAGCTAAGTGAGCTCATGTTTCAATGGTGGAGAGCAGAGGGTTTCTTATTCCTCCCTCTCTCTCTCTCTGTTACTCTCTATCTGGAGAGAGGGAGAGAACAATGTGCCACTCCCAAAATTGTTATACAGATTGAATGCAATCCCTATCAACAAACACACCATCAATGTACCTCAAATATCTAGAGAAAACATTCTTAAAATTCATTTGGAACCCGAAAGGACCTAAAAGAGAAAAATCAAACCTTTGATAAAAAGGCAAGGGAGGAGGCATTATAATCCATGACTTGAAATTATATTATAAAATCAATGTGATAAAATCAGCATGGTACTGGCAAGAAACACAGTCCTGAGGATCAGGGGAACAGATTAGAAGATGCAGGCACAACTATAAACACCCTCAGCCATGCTATCTTTGACAAAGAGGTCAAATACAATCACTGGAAAAAAAGATAGCCTCTTTAACAAGTGGTGCTAGAGAAACTGTCTTGCCATTTGTCAAAATCTAAAACTAGATGTATCTATCACAATGAACTAAAATGAATTAAAGATTTACACATTAAAATACAAAACACTAAATCTACTGGAAGAGAAAGTACATGGAAATCTTGAAGACATAGAGGTAGGCAGACAGTTCATGAAACAAAATCAAATTCCCCAGCAAATACTGAAATACTTCAAAAGATAAATAACTATGATTTCATCTCGTTGAGAAGCTTCTGTATGCCAAAGGAAATCATCAACTAAGTAAAAAGTCAACCCACAAATTGGGAAAAAATCTTAATTATCAATCACTCCAACAAAGATCTTCTAATTAGAATATATAAAGAACTGAAAATATCAGACCTTGAAAATTTAAAGACCTGATCCAAAAAAGGGCATCTAGGATGAATACACACTTCTCAGAAGAAGAAACACAATTAGCCAATAAATACATGAGAAATAATGTTACATAACACATGTCATTTGAGTAATGCAAATTAAAACCACACTGTAATGAGATAACATCTCATTACAGAAGTAATGGCTTTCATAAAGAAATCAACTAAGAAGAAGTGCTGAGGAGGTTATGGAGCCAAAGGAACCCTTCTTTGTGGAGTTGTCCACTGGTGCAAACACCATTCAAATCAGTGTGGAGACTGCTTGAAATACCATTCAAGCCAGCTATACCTCTTCTGGGTATTTTTCCAAAACAACTGACATCATAGCATAGCAAGATATGTGCACCCATGTTTTTAGCAGCACAATATGCCATAGTCAAATATTGGAAATAGCGAAAATGCCCATTACCTGAGGAATGGGTGCAAAAGATGTGGTATTTTTATACAATGAAGTATTACTCTGCTACAGAAAAAACACAAACTAGAAGCCTTTATAGGTAAGTGGATGCAATCAGAGGCTAAATTCATAAGTAAAATAAATCAGACACACGTGTAAATATCGTATAATCTCCCTATTGTAGGAACTTGAAAGAAAAACTAAAATCTAAAATGTAAAAAGTACAATGGGAAAACATAAGGATTAAACAGTGAAGATGAGGGAAAGGAGAAAGTATAGGGATAAAGTAGAGGAAAAATCATGTAAGTATATATATACAAAATAGCTGAGCTAATTGTATTAATAATTTCAATAATTTGTCAAAATGGCATTTAATGTTTAGAATTTTCTCTTTAACTTCGTATGCTGATGTCTGTGATCTGACCAACTATATTGAGGACAGTAATGTGTGAAACAAAAACCACAGTTGAACACCTTATCCTTCTAAATGTGAACAGTTTCTAATATCTATTACTATTATTATCATTATTACTATTATTATTATTTTATGCATTTGGTACAGGGTCTCACTATGGCTTCTTCCACAGGATATATCCAAGGAAAAAACTGAGTTTTTGCCAATATCTTGCATATGGTCCTAATGTACAAAAATCACCGACACTGAACCTGCGAAGCAAAGGTAAAAGTGGTTTGGAAAAGTGCTGAGTCGTGGCACCATACCCTGCAAGACGCATGTTTTGCTGATGTTCTGAAGTCCGGCAGAAGCAGGCCAGGCTTGGTTTTCTGAAGGGTGGAGCGGCTCCATCTGAGTAAGCACAGTGAGGGGCCAAGCACCCACCAGCATCGCTCGGACTTAGTGATCCTCCTGTTTTCAGCCTCTCCAGCCCTGGACCACAGGTGAGTGCTACCACCCCCAGTCTCGGTGGCCAGCTCAGTATGCCCAGTGCTGGGGGCTTGGCTGCTGAGGTATGTGGTTTGGGGGATCAAACTCTGTTCCCTGTGCCTGCCTAGGCAGGGCTCAGACCGCTGAGCTATCTCACTGATCCTCAAGTATTATTATACTGTCTTTAAAATAATTTAAAAAAACACAAGGAAAACAGTAAGGTTTACTAAATACAATCATTAATCTTCAATTATTTGTCTAGTCATGCATACCTGTATCTGTTAATCTAACAGATTTGACAATATAAAACCTAATATAAAAACCACTGTTAATTTGTTATTGTTGATTTGAAGATCTCCAATATGTGTATTGTTACATGTTGCTCTGTTTCTGTCTTTGCCTCTGCTATTTGTTCTTGCTTTTATTTGTTCTTTTACTCTTCAAAATGAAATAAAATATAAAATATACTTATCTTAATAAAGAAAGTCACCAGACATAGTTAGGATATAAATTCATCTACTTCTAAAGGCAAGAGGGAGATTTGCTGGGCCAATTTATTTGTACAAACTAGAAAAGAATGATATTACTCTGATGTAGGAGACTCTTTCAGGCCCTCATCTTGGTCCAAGTAACCAATATTTGTAATCCCAAAGTTACATTATTGGAATCCCATCAAGTTGATTCCAATCTACCACTTTTCATGCAACCCACGGTGAGAATGAAGACACTAAATTATATTTTTAATCATTGGGGACTCAAGGGGCTCTTGAGGTCTAGCAACAAAGATGGCTTTCTGCAACCAAGAAGGTGACCCAGAGCCTCACCCACTTTTATTCAATAGAGGATTGACTGAGAATTGTGGGAAGTAGATGACTACTGTGAGCTGAGCTAGGTGGGTAGCCTACATTTACCTCTGCCATATGCAGAGAGGATCTGCAGAGAGAGTAATCTGCATTACTTAGTATTTAATGTTTTTTAGTTTTCTTCAGCTTTGATGTAGTCTTTCAAGCCCCAGGAATTCATAGCTTCTATCTCAAGGCTCAATCCCAGCTGGCAGTGTACAGCACTAGCTCTACTTTCCTGTCTCCACCTAGCTCACATTAAGGAGCAGCAGGTTTACCAGGGAAACATTCATGCCACCTTCAAAAACTATCACCAGCACCTCAGCTACACCAATATACATTGCTTAAGGCCAATTGAAGGATAAACATAAGTCCTAGACAGCTTTGTACATAACAATACAAGGAAATAGGATCAGGCTCAGTCAAAATAGAGACAATCGCTCTTCTTTCAAGGACAGCTGCTCAGGTGGTCCTCCACACTCTGATGTTTGAGCCATATTAAGAGCAGTCATTTAGTTTTGTTAGTATTTGTATTGTGAATACATCTGATTAGAATATAAAACAAAGTGACAGGCATTGAATAAAGAAGAGAGAGAGAGAAATCTATATGTAGACTTCACAGCTTAAAATATTTTAATGGTACATAAACAATTAAAACTTCCTTTCTTTTTTTCAATTGGAATTTAGATTGAAGGAACAAAATTTAGACCCATTTATAGGGGTAAAGTTGTTTATAACAATTAAAGTTTTAGAGAGGGGGAAGCAATGAAAATGTCTTGTACTTAAGGACTCTTGAGTCCTGTTCATAATCGAATGTGTTGTTTTAATTTTTGTGTAGGAAATAGGTGCAGGAATATTAGTTTTAGGCACTTTAAAACTTAAGTTCACAGCCTTTGTCGTGAGAGATTAATGCTTGCAAAAAGCAGACATAAGTTCTACTGAGAACTGAACTTGAGCTTGCAGCCAAGAAGTCTGTGTTATGTCTGGTCAACCACAGAGACAAAGTACAAGGGTTTGATGTCACTGAGCATGGACAGAGCCCATTGTAGGTGTGGCTGGCCAGACCTCTCTCTCACCCTGCAGTTGCTAATAATCTGTAGATGTTTGGCCAGTGATTAACTGTGACATAGAGTCTTTCTTTAGATGAATCTTAGACTTTAAGTTCAGTTATAGAAAATGGCACATTTTCTAGGTTAATACTTTTGAAGTGCACTGCCAATGTGGAAGACAGACTCCTCACTCTCTAAGATGCCTTGTGTGGTCTTGTTCCAGGTAATTTTACACAATATTTTTAATGTGCCAGTGTTTTCATGCAATCTATCATCAAGAGGTCAGATATGAAATTTTCCACTTTTAGTATCATGTCAGAACTCAAAAACATTTTGTATTTTGGGTTTTTGGATTAGACACACTCAACCTACTGAAAAACTCTAAAGAATTTCCTACACTTAAAAAGTGGTTTTTCTGAGTATATATTTCAAAATACCTATTTGTTATTGGGCTGACCTGTAGCAAAGTAATCCTTTCTCAAACTTCTATTGATGTTGATTTCATGAAATTCATGGATCTATCATTGATACCCAGGTCACTTATTCTGGGTTTATTTGCCTGAATTCTCATTTTGCATGTACCTTTCCTAGGAAGAACAGTGCAGTGGACTTCAGAGAGTTTAGATTTTCCAAATCATTGGAGGAGTTACTGGATGAAGTTTCACTGTTCTCTTAATGGACCTGCTCCCAGAATATGTCAAGGAGAATAAATTAGAATTCTCTACCTACCTAATGCCTAGAATCTCTATAGCTGAGGTAGAATCTTACAACTTTGTCTTCACCACCACACATTCTATCACAGAATATTCAGACTCTTCTTTTATGGTGTCCATCTATGACATATCCAATGAGTCCATCTATGACATATTCCAGTGTAAACTTGGTGTTAAACACCTCTCCCATCAATAGGTTGATAAGCCAAGTGATATCTTCCATTACTACTTCCCTTCAGGTTGAAGGTTCCTTAAATGTAAATTAATAAAATTCCAGGTCAACCTCCTACCTTATCCAAGAGTACAGTTCACCATGACAACTTTTGGCCTCATCTCTGCAGACAAAGCATAACGTGAGCAGATCTCAGTGCCTGATATGACCAATGCTTGCTTTGACTTCTCCATCCAGGTGGTCAAGTATGATTATCAGCCTGACACCTACTATATGAGGAGATGCAGTCCCCAAGGATGTGAATACAGCAATTGCAGCAATGACATCAAAGGCCTCTATTCAGTTTCTAGATTGATATCCAACTGGTTTCAAGGTAGGCATCAAATATCAGCCACCTGTGGTGATTCCTGTATGGTACCTGGCTCAGGTCCAGTGGGCTCTCTGCATGTTGAGCAATACGATATCAATTGTGGAGGCCTTGAACCTGCCTGATTCACAATTTGACTTCATGTATGTCCAGAAGGCATTTCTGCAACGATACATCAGAAAGCATAGAACAAGAGGGATTTTCAGAAGTCAGAGATAATTCAGCATCTCTGGCAAAAACTTGTGAGGAAATGGAACTAATTTTCTGGTGCCAGTATAACTAACGGAAATGAATACTGCTAAAATGTCATATTTTCTTTTAAAGTCCTTATACAGTTAGTGGCTAGAGTTCCTGTGGTTAAAAGAAAAACAAAATTCTCTCAGGAAGGATGTTAAATTCTACACTAATTGCGTCAGTGTTAATAGTGTGCATGTAATGTTTTTGTCTATAGTAGTATTTAATTCTATAAGTGGCATCTAGCTGAGGTGTGGAGTTCTTTGAACTACTGTGTCACATTTAAGTGGATTTTTTGTTTTAGCTTTTATGTCAGAATAGAAGCATGTCCTTTTTTCCCTTTCTAACAAGGAGGTTGTGCAACTTTATAGTTTGTACTTTTCCTTTCTTCAGCTTAAGTTAAAAAATATGTGCTGGTTTTGAGTTGTTTCTTATTCATGTTTTATACTTTGTTTAAATCATGTGTATTTTCATTATACTCCTTTTCCTTCATCCAAGGTCTCAGTTTTATGTTTCTATAAACAAATAAAAATACTCCACATTTTTATAAAATTTCCCTGTGCAAGAATGGGAGAGTTGCCTTGCTACTTACCTGTGCTAGAAAAGACTATCCCAAAGTGTGTCCAGCAAAACCCAACATCAGAATTACTTTTCTTTCTGTATTTTTTAAGGAAGGGCCTACAGCGTGCTCAGGGCCTCACTATCAGATCAGACTCCCAGGGTTTGCGTGTTTACAGCCTCCCACGAGCTGGGATTATAGGTGCGCTCCACCACACCCAGTCTCAACTGCTGTCTCAGCGCGCCCCTGTGGAGGGTCTGCATGGCAGGCCCAGGGATCAAACCCCCAGGCCCTGCTCCTGCTGGCAGGTGCTTTAATCCACTGAGCTATTTGGCTGGTCCTCCAGCATCAGAATTACTGCAGAGATTTAGTAAAAGTGCAGGTTCAAGGCTTTACTGTCAACTTTCTAAAAGAGAAGCGGCTGGGAGGAGTGTCACCTGAGGATTTGAAAATTAATTTAAAAAATAATTCTTAATAAATAATAATTCTTGATACTAGTCCCATTTTGAACAATAATGTACTAAAGACAAAAACAGTTACAAATGCATTAAAATCATCAGCAAGATTTTACAGACATGATTTTTAGTGTCTTAGGCTTAAGAATTGCTCATGAAATGTGGATAGCAGATCACCAGGAGCCTCATTCATCTGTGCCGTTTCACCATCCAGGCTTCGTCTTCCAGTTACACTCTCACTCTCACTGCATGTACTTTTGGCTAAAGAACACATCCGACTGTGTAGCGAGCACTCAAGCCCTAGAGCCTCCTCCTCCACTTCTTCCTCCTCTTCATCTTCCTATGCCTTCTCCTTCTCCTCTTCATACTCCTCCTATTTATATTCTTCCTCTTCCTCAGGCCCCTCATTTGCTACTGTCTCGTGTGCCTGCTCTTTCTCCTCCTCCATCGTGTGCTGGGAATACAACCCTGTGTACCACAGAGCCTCTATGTTTTCACCACTGTAGCATCAGCCATACGATCTTTTCCTTTCTTCTCCCACTTGGACCAAAGAACTGGCTGACTTTTTAAAAAATTCTTAATAGATTGTGTTTTTCTGTTTTTTTTTATTTTCTTTAGAGAGAGCAAAACTTAGAATTAAAACAGAAAAAACTTACAAGCAATACAGAATTTCACTTAACAAAGTAATATGAATTTCAAAGTATTTGCTGTAATATATTGTGTTATCTTCCAAACAGTTATCCATATTACCAGATATATGCATATAAAATTGTATGAAAGAAATAAAGAGATGCATAAGAAATTAAGAGAAAAACTACAAGCAATTGAAAAAGGAGAAAAAACAGTTATTTTCTGCTCCTTTGCATAGATCAGCAGAAATGCACAGTATAGTTGTCCAATCTATCATGGTTACATGCATCGACAAATCTCTTTTCCCCACTCCCTCTCAAGTCCTTCTCCTCAACTCAGTAACTCTTTCCCTTTGAATAAATCCACTCCCTTTTCCCAGTATCTACTGTACCCTTCAGATTCCATTTTTCTCCTTCAGATTTTCAAATCAAGGATACAATGCTATGTTTATACGTGTGGGTCTGATTTATTCCACTTAAGAATGTGTTCTTTAATTGTATCCATTTACCAACAAAAGACTCAAATTTGTACTGCTTTATAGCTGAATATAACTCTACTGTGTAAAAATACCACATCTTCTATCCATTTTTAGTTGATGGGCATCTGGGTTGTTTCCAGGATTTAGCAATGACAAATTGCACTGCTATAAACATGGGTGCACATATATTGCTGTGGTATGAGGTTTTAAATTCTTCTGGAAAAATATCCAGCAGGAGGATAGCTAGATCTCCAATATTAGATTTTGAGGGAATTCACACTAATTTCCACAATGGCTGTACTAGTCTTCAGTCCTTCCAAGAGTACAGAAAAGTTGCTTTTTATCCACAGCCCCTCAAGCATTTGTTACTGGCTGATTTTTTGTCAGCCACTCTTTCTGGAGTCAAGAGGAATCTCAGTATTGTTTTAATTTGCATTTCTCAACTGACAAATGATGTTGAATATTGCTTCATATAATAAAAGAATTGCTAAGTGTTTCTAATGTAGGTGCTGCTCCTCTAAAATAATAGAGGAGAATAGAAAAATGATGGAATCCTTGAATGAACAGTTTAGGAAAGAAATAGAATGCATGAAGGAAATTCAAAGAGATACATAGGCAATTAGAACCTCAATCACAAGATGGCAGAGCCATTTGAATGAAAGGGAAAAGTTAAGAAAGTATCTCTTAAAAGCAAGGAGAATGCAGGAAAGAACAATGCAACATCTACAAGACAATGCAAACATGAATGTAAGACTAATGGGTATCAATCAGAAAGGAGGAAATACAAATGATATAAAAAATGGGCAGAAATAACATAAGAAAACTTCTCAAATATGGGGGAAATTATCTGACATTCAGTAACCAAAGCATATAGAACTCCAAATAATATCAGCCCAGTTAAAACCACACCTAGACATATACTAATCAAGATCTCAGAAATCCTGTATAAGAACAATATAATAAAAGACATGCAAGAAAAGAAATAGACCACATTTAAAGGAAAACTCTAAAATAATAGAGGAGAATAGAAAAATGATGGAATCCTTGAATGAACAGTTTAGGAAAGAAATAGAATGCATGAAGGAAATTCCCCAGCCCCTCAAAGAGATACATAGGCAATTAGAACCTCAATCACAAGATGATGATTAATGGCAGAATAATGGCAGATTTCTCTTCCCAAACCATCAATTCAAGAAGAGCATGGAGCAAAATACTTCAAGTACTCCCTGAAAACAACTTCCATCCCAGATTTCTATACCTTGCAAAACTCTCTTTGAAGATTGATTGAGAAGTGAAATACTTCCATGACAAAGAGCAAAGAAAGAATTTTGTGATAACAAAACCAGCCCTACAAAAACTACTACAAGATATTCTGGAGAGTGATCAAAATGGATAGAACACCATGAATGAGAACAGAAGGAGCCCACCAAATAGAGCAAACATTTAAACACAGGAGATAAAGGGGTATACAACAAGCAGGTAAATAACATCTCAACCGTAAGTCAATAAATATGAATTATGACCATCGATGTACATGAATTCAATTCATGATTAAAAGAAATAGACTGGCAGAATGAATTAGGAAGCAAAATCTAAAAATATGGTGTATACAATAAATATACTTAACTCATAAAGAAATTCATAGGTTGAAAGTCAAAGGATGGAAAAAAAATACTACGTGTCCCAGCACCTCAGGAAAAAAAAAATACAACAACAACAAAAAAACAGGGGTGGCAATCCTGTTCACAGAGTCTGAACTTCAAACCAAAAATAATCGAAAGGAATAAAGAAAGCTACCACATACTGGTGAGGGGAAAAATTCAAGAGGAAGAGGTAGCAGTCATAAAAATTTACTCACCAAATACAGGAACACCCAACTATATAAGATAAATCTTAATGGACATGAAAAACCTAACATGCAATATTACAATATTAACAGGAGAGCTTCATATCTTCTTACCCAAAAAAGATAGGTCAAGTAGACAAAAAATTAGCAAAGAAGTAGCAGAAATAAATTAGAACTTGGAACAAATAGGCTTACTGGACATATGCAGAGTGTTCCACCCAACCACATGTGAATACACATTTTTCAGCTGTCCATGGGTCATTTTCTAAAAGAGACCACATATTAGTCCATAGGTCATGCTTAAGTAACTGCAAGAAAACAAAAATCATCCCATGCATACTATCTGACCACAGTGCAATGAAATGGGAAATGAATAATAAATAAGCCAAAAATTAAACAATAGCTTCTTCAAGAACCAATGTGTTACATATGAAATTAAACAATATCTACAATACAGTGAAAATTCAAGCACTACTTATTGGAAATTATGAGATGTATTGAAAGCAGTTCTTAGAGGGAAAATTATAGCAATGAACTCACACATTAGGAAAAGAGAATAGGAATAATTAAATACACTAATCTGCACCTCAAACATCTAGAAAAAGAAGAACAAACCAAACCCAAAGCCCAAACATAGGAGGCAATTATAAAGATTAGAGCAGAAATTAATGCAATTGAGTGAAGAAAATAATACAAAGAATTAACAAATCAAAATTTGGTCCTTTGAAAGAGCAAAATTAATAAGCTCCTAGCTAAACTCATCAAAGAGATGAAACAAAAAAATCCAAATTCAGGCAATAATGAATGAAAAGGGTGCAATACCACAGACCCTGTGGAAATTTAGAAGATTATCAATATCTACTGTGAGAAATACCATTTAAAACAACACTGACATACTATCTCACCCAAGGAAGAATGGTATCATAAAGAAATCAACCATCAACAATTGATGAGTCTGCATAGAAAAAGGACCCCTAGTGCACTGCTGGTGCAAATGTAGACTGGGACAACCGTTATGGAAATCAGTATGGAGACTCTTCAAAAATCTAGGACTGGAAATCCCATTCAATTAACTTATTCTCCTACTGGAAATTTTCCCAGAGGAACTAAAAACATCATACCATAGTGATATATATCAACCTATGTTTATAGCAGCACAATTTGTGATAGCCATATCTTGGAAACAACCAAAATGCCCGTCACTTGAGGAATGGAAGAAAAAGATGTGGTATTTTTATACGATGGAGTATTACTCAGCTATCAAGAAAAATAAACTCAAAACTTTCATATAAAAGTGGATGCCAGTTGAAGATATACTCATAAGTGAAATAAACCAGACCTGCATGTGTATTATTGCATGTTACCCTGTTGCTGTCATTTTTTCTATTTGTTTTTGCTTCTGTTTTCACTCTTCAAAATAAAATAAAATAAAGAAAATCACTAATCATTTTTATTAATCATTTATTTATTTTTGTGGTATGGGGGATTGAACTCTGGGCCTTAAACTTGTGAGTCAGGTGCTTCTGCTGCTGAGCTAAATCCTTTGGCACTAATCATTCTTTATTTGACAAAACAACAGCTTTCTCAGGCTTTAAATTTACTGAACTTGGCATCTGACACTTTATTTAAGTCTTTGAGTATTGTAGCACTTCTTGGTGTTCTTCCTGTAAATGGCATCTCACCAGTTCCTTTTAAATATTCTCTTTGTGTGTCTCTCTGTCTCTGTCTCTGTCTCTGTCTTATGGCCAGCTCAGCCCACCCTGGGGGCATGGTGTGTGGTGCCTGCTTGCTTGCCTAAACTTGCCTGAACAGGCTCTTTAGATCACTGAGCCATCTCACCAGCCCTTCCTTTTTACAATTGTTTTCCCTCTACTGGCGTTATCTTTGGGCCTCTCCTTCTATCCTCATTTGTTTTATATGTAAACACATTATTGTAATTCAATGACCTTCAAAATACCTGTGTGTGGTGGCTTACAGCTGTAATCCCAGAATTCTGAGAATCTGAGGCAGAAGGATAAAAATTGTGAGCCCAGCCTATGCAATTTAGTAATGGAACAAGATCCAGCCTCAAAAAAAGGGTTGGGGGGCAGATGCATAACTATGTAACTCAATGCTAAGGCCCTGGGTTCAATGCCCAGTAACACACACACACACACACACACACACACACACAAACCACTCTGTTTTAAGTTATACTACGCAATGCTCCCATTGCTGGAACAACACACCTGATATCTGCAATTTAAAGAAGAGGTTCAATTGCACTCTTAGTTTCAAAGGGGTGTGCCCATGGTCAGCAGCCTCCAAGGCAGAAACAGCATGGTCAAAGGGCGTGGTGGAATACAGCTGCAAGCAGGAGGTACAGAGTGCGGGGAGGAGCCAGCGAGATGGGCTACACCCCTGCAAGCCACATCCCTAGCGCCTCACTCTCCGCAATGTTCAGAGTTCAATCACCTTTCAAAAGCCCTACCTCTGATTAGACTTTGGGGGACATTTAATTTCTAAATTATAGTACAAATTTCCTTTCTTTCTTAACTTCTTTGAAAAGAATACAAAATAGTGATAGAAAAACAAAGCATTAGAAATGATGCAGAATTTCACTAAACAAAGTAATAGGGATTCAGAAATGGTTGCTGTATTGAATTATTACTTTGTTTAGTGAAATTTGGTATCTTTCTTAACTCTTATACTGGAAGTTTTACTCGATGGGCCTATCCTCTCAGATCTTTACCTGCACTCTTTTATTTTTTCCTGGAAACACAGATTTTCCTCAGAACTCCTTTCTTCCAAAAGTGTTCTCTGTCTTGTTTATTCTGTTATCTTCCGTGATGCACATTCTGAACAACATTATCTTTCCTATTATGTTTCATTTCCTTCTCTCTATGACTAACTCTTATTTGTCCTACTCGTATGATGTCTCTGAAATCCATTCCCCTCCTTTCTTTCATGAAAGCCTTTTCTCTTAACTAGTACACTTGCATCTAGTGCTTTTCTGCCTTTCCCTCTGCCCTCACAACTGATTCTATACACTTCTCTATGGCTCAGCACTAAGAATCATATCTGGGATGGTTTTGCTCTCTTACCCAAAATTTTGATGATTCTTCATTGCTTAAGTGTAAGGCCCAGCGTCCCACACCTGTCAACTAGACCTTGTCCCAATTAGTTCCAACTTACATTTTCAACCTGACTGTTGGCTATCATCTCATGTATTCCAATCAAACTGGTCTAGTCTGCACTTCCTAGCACGTGTTTCCTCTGGCCTGTACTCTTGCTCCTTCCTTCTTTCCCTAGTATCATGTGATATTATTCCCATATAAAGGCATGCAGTTCAAATGTCACCAGCTCCATTAAAGCTCTTCCCTTGTTTTCTCTCTCCTCTTCCTCTTCCTCCTGTTTTTCTTCCTCCCTCTGCTCCTCCTCCTCCTCCTTCTTCTTCTTCAAACTTGTAGCACAGTCTAGGACAACCATTTACTGCTCTTGCACAATTCACAAATGATGGCAATACACTTCGGAAAGTCTCAACACATAAATATTGTAGTATGTACTCACTGATTACTTTTCTTCATTTTTTATAGCCTACATATTGTTTCACTTTTTTGCACTAGAGTAATATTTATTTTTTCCTTGGCAAAAATTCAAATGGTACACTTTTAAAAACAGGCATTCTCAAATGATCAAATATATTAGTCATTACGGAAGAGGGTCTGACAACAGTACAAAACATTCTACTTAAGTTTTTTTAAACATACAAGTCAGTTTAAAATAAGAAGTTCTGTGAGAACTAATAAGTATATAGCCTGTAATTTAATAATAGAAAAAACATTAAGACAAACCTGTTTGATCAAGATTTTTAATTTTTTTTATGTTCATGTGTTATTTCTCTTTTTAGCCACTGGAGGGCACTAGTAAAATATTTAACACTGCTACATTAATAATGGTGCACATGTAGATGTGTGCTGGCACACATCCCAACAATTATATTTTCTTTCGTTCTTATAAATGACTAATCTACTAAAGCTAAGGTGGAAAAATTTAATTATTTCTTAATATTTTATTTCAGCTTATAATTATTATTCATAAGTCTGACAAATTTATATAATCATTTTTAAAGGGGATAAACATGAGTTTCATGAGTGTTTGGTCTACTTTATTTTTTTATTTTGTTGGTAGAGCCGGGGATTGAACCCAGACCCTTGAGCTTGCCAGGGAAGCGCTTATTCTACTGAGCCATCTCCCCAGTCCCTGATCTACTTTACAAGCCTATATAAATGATCATACTTTAAGTTTTATATATATTTAATATGTTCTTACATATTTTAGATTGAATATTAATGTAAAAACATTCTATTGTCTTTTAAGGACTTTAATTTGTCTGACAAACATTTCCAAGTACCCTAAGTAATTTTTTTAAAAAATCTAATAATTTAAATATAATTATAATTTAATATATAATTGTTTTGTAAATGAATATGATTTAAATAATTAAATGTAGTAAGTGTTCTTAATTGTTTCAGAACTCTAAATAAACCAGTAAGATTGTTAGTTATATTAAGAAGTGTAGTTTATTTATGAAATTTACATATTTTAAAATTGGAATGACAAGGCTGAATATAATTTTATTAAGTCTAATACTATTAAATATTATAAATACTGTATTTTAAAATTAAATATGTGCAGCTTTCTTAACACAAAAATTTCCTTATATCCTTTCTTAACTCACCAGTTGCTTATTGAGAGACAACATGTCTGTCATTTTTGTGAGGTGTAGTATCTAATGCATTCCAAAGAGAAAGTCAAATGAAGCCTACACATGGAGAGAAAGCCTACGACCCTTGCGCACTGCTACACTGGTCAGCAATTTCCTGTGCAAGATGCAACTGTGTTCATCGCTCACATTTTTCAAGCCTCTAATGCATAGGCAGTACATGATCATTAATAGACGACTATATGAACTTCTTGGGGATATGGTTGTTGAGTAAGTGGCTCACTAGATAATTCACATTTACCTTACAGAGTAATTCAAAATTATGTCTCAGAAAAATGACAAATCATTAAACATCAAGAACTTCTGAGAGTCACAATATTGAATTCCTATGTACTAAGGGCCTGTTCTATCATTCACTGATTTCCGGGACTTTCTAGCTCTGGTAGAGTAATCATTAGTCACAAAAAATTCGCCATGAAATTGAGTTGTAGCTGGAGGTGCTGTTCCATCCTCATGCATCTACCCTTTCCTCTCTGAAGGTTTTATTCCCTTGAAGACAACGAGGATATATATCAGTTCTCTTCTTTACCCTTTGCAAAATTGATTCACAGTGAAGTGAGAAGTAGAAGGTAAAAGTATCTTTGGCCATCTCCACCTTTCCTGCATTGCTGATATTTTCAACAAAGTCTTAGAACCACTGCCTTCTCTCAAATCTCATCTTTTGGGGAAAAATGCTAGACTTAACAAATGGGCATGTTTTCCAATCCTTGTTAGTTGATTTTATTTATTTATTATTTATTTATTTATTGCAGAACTGGGGATTAAACTCAGATCCTTGCACTTGCCAGGTGTATTGTTCGGAGTTTTACTTAGAGGAACAGATATTAGCACAAGATATACAATGTATAAGGAATTTCAAGACAACAGTCAGCCGCCGAGTCAGATGAGGGAGCGTGCGGAGGGCGTCTGCACACCCTAGACTGAAGGATTTAGTCCCAAGGTCTGCAGCTCACTGCTGTGCTCCATGCAAGTCTCTCTTCGTCAGTTAATGGTCTGCAACAGAAGACTGAAGAGTCTGCAATGGACACTGAAGAGTCTGAGTGCAAGCAAAGGATGCAAGCCGGAGGCTGGAGTCTGCACTGCAAGCCAGGCGATGAAGGCCAAGCCGAATGCGAAGACTGAAGTTCCTCCAACGAGGTGCAACATCCACCGCTTCCTCAGCCCCTTTATATGGTCTCTTTGTGCTGAGTCACTCTGGGGCAGAACTGACTGTGCTCCAGGGCGGGACCCCGCAGCCGGAACTGCGCCAGAACTGCACTGCACAGTCATCCCTCCAAGTTGACACAATGTATCAACCACTACACCAGGAAAGCACTTACTCTACTGAGCCACCTCCCTGGCCCCTTTTGGTTGATTTTAGTTTTGACCTACTCTTCCTACTTGTTTCATACACTTTAATTGCCTAAATCAGAGACTGAGGACATAACACTGACTCTCAATATCTGCGTAACACTTTTCCAGCTGTTTTCTCACTCATGGTTAGTTTGAGGCTCATTATAGCCCTGGGACGTGAGGAATACTTGTGTTTTTAATGCTTGCTGTAAAAATTGTCAACCCTTTCATAGATGAATGAGAAAGGGTTGTACAGATAGGACTTTTGCCACTTAATAGCAGTGAGACCTTGAACAGGTTTCCTAACTTCTTCGGTTTCAATTTCCATTTTAAGACAGAAAAACTAATAGGTACTTTCAAATGTTCTTCTGCGAGGTAAATGAAATAATATTCAATGAGCACCTATCAGGTTCCTGGTATATTGACATTCAGGGAAATTATAGCATTTGCTCAGAGACAGTCTTAGGCTAGAATTATTTCTGCTGCATGATGCATTTATTGCAGGATGAAAACTGTTGCATTTTCACTTTTTTGGAGCCAATATTGATTCTGTTCCAAAGATGTGGGACATTTACAATTTCAATTTAACGATTTTTGACTTAAATTTTGACAATTTCCAGTGATGCTTAGTAGCATGGTTACTAGCTTAAAGTAAAACTGAATCTGTAGTTTTGATAAGTATTGTCAAATTGTCTCTCTTTGATTTATACTTTCACTAGCCAGCAATTAGAGGACATGATCAAATTTCAGCAGTGGAGGGCACTGTCTAACTTAAGAACATTTGCTGATGTGCTAGGGGAGAAATTTGTGCAATGCGTAGTTATTAGACTGCAGTTGAGTGCCTGTGCTTGTATTTGAATTTCCTTTATAACTGTGCTTGTCCATGTGTGCTTGTGTGGTCTTTTTATATGTTTTTTTTTTTTTTCCTGAGGTTTGTTATAGCTCTCATTTCTTAGATCTTTATGTGTTTGACAAAATCCTATTTGTCTTTTATGTAAGTATTAAATATTTTTCCAGGAACTACCCTCTTGGGGCCCCCTCCTGTCCCTCTCTTGGACAGGAGCTTTTTTTCCCTCAATAAATCTATTCTGCTCATAAAAAAATTTTTTTCCAAAGTTTTCATTCATCTTTTGATGTTGCCTCAGGGGGTGGTCATGTGTGTGTGATTTTTTTTAATCATAAAGAATTTCATGGGCTGGGGAGATGGCTCGGTGGGATAAGTGCTTCTCTGGCAATTGTAAGGGCCTGAGTTCAATCCTTGGTTCCACCAAAAAAAAAAATAAATAAATGAAAGAATTTCATTATATTTATTGATTTGCCATTATGCAAAAGTGAGTGAGACCGTAGTCTCTTTTCTGCTCTGATCTTTGGGCTGTGATGTTAGGAGCCCTTTAGAATTCATGTGAGAAGGGCTGGAGAGATAGCTCAGTGGAACGCTTCCCTGGCAAGCACGAGGGCCTAAGTTCAATCCCTGGTTCAGAAAAAAAAAAAAGTAATTCTTGTGAGTAGCTATTCTTAGTGGAATCCTGCTCATGCAAAATATTCTCATATTTGCATTCCTTATATATAATACAGTAGTCCCTTGCTATTTCACAGCTCAACCTTTGCAGATTAAGTGTTTCAGTGTTTTTTCAAAAAAATTATATAAATTATTTATCATAGGATTTTTGCTACATCATGGGATTTTGCAGTACCATATGTATATGTATGTTGTTAAAATTAGTAGGTTTAAGAGTTTAGAAAATGATTAAGAACATTATAAGTGTTTTTAAAGGTGTATGAAAGGTTTGTGAGAGTGTGAGAAGGGTTTATAAAGCCTTAAAATATGTATAACTACCAAGACAAATAAAATGTGACTACTTCACTGATTTCCACTCATCGCAGGGGGTCTGAAATGTAACTCCATGATAAGTGAGGGACCATTGTATATAAAATATATAATATGTATCATATATATGCACATATGTGCACACACATGATTTTTTATACTAATTGCTATCACTTTGCAGTTCTTCTTCACATAACCCAGTGGACTTACTCCGTTTTACATTTGTTTTTGCCCATTTACTTAGACTGCTGACTTGCGGAGAGTAGAGAACTTAGCTGAGCCATCAGTTTTAGCTGTAGCTCCCCAGCCAGCACTGAACAAGTGTGTGGACTCAGTAAGAACTCACAAGGCCTGAAGAAGTTGGGGTGTTACATGCTCCCTCTCCCACTCACTCCAGAAGCCCATTCTGAAATAGACCCTTGGGTGAGTCTAGGCCATGCAGATGATGGCTCCTGAAGGAAGGACAGAAGCTGATCTCAAGCCCTCAGGTACTTCTAGAACCTCCCAGGCCCCTCCTGGGAGAGAGATGGGAAACTGACCCACTGGGACCCCTCTTCATTTGTCTTTCCTGTTCATTCAGTGCTCAGAGTTTGAAGAAAATAGAACTGAACAAGCCAGGAGTTTCAGAAACCACTTGTTTTAATGGAGGATAAGAGGATAGGGAAGGGATTTGTTTTCAAGATAATAACACATCTCCTCATGGCAAGAGTTAGTGTGTATGGAGGAAAGGAGCCCTGAACTCTCTCTTCTCAGACATGTGGCCAGAAGGGATAAGTCCTGGGGAGAAGGAATGCACAAACTTTGCCTCTTGCCTTGGGAAGCAAGAAAGGAGACACAGAATATAGGGAAAGATATTAATCTCTAATGTTTGCAAATGTCGAACAATACTGAATTTCTGTGCCTTTGTACAGAGAAGAAAAATTGGATTGGTTACAAGAAAAGGTGAGAGGGGCTCAGCAGTCAAGCAGCCTGTGAAACTGGACTGATCCTTTCAAAAGCGAACCAGCTGGATACCACAGCCTCCACCCTCTACCCTTGCACTCCGTCTGTGATGTGCTGCTCTCCTGCTGAGCCTCTGCTTTTACTACTTTCGCCCAATCTGGGCCATGAGGTGAGCGTTGGCAGCTGCCTTGGCTCGCAAGTTCTTTGCCTTGGCAATGTCAAAGAGGATGTTCATGATGTTTGTGGGGACATCGAGGGACAGGGTGAGCTTGGAGCGTTGGTTGCTTTTGCCCTTGTCCTGGCGCAGCTTCCTCTTGTGCTGTGATTGGAATAGGTACTTGTGCCGGGTGCTTCCACCTCCACCTCCACGCCCAGAGCCAGAGAAAGTCCTTTTGTCATTGTCAGGATTTTCTTCTTCCTCCTCTTTCTTCTCTCCGGAAGACAGGTCTTGACTGGGCAAGTAGTGGAAGCTCTTCTTCGTTAGAAGGGGCACATCCTCCATCTGGTTCTTGTTGACCTTGGACAGGGCTGTGTTGAGGCAGCTGAAGACAGGCCCAGCTTTGTAGAAATTGTGGGAGAGGCCTGTTCTTGGGTCTCCAAGGAGCAGTAAAAGGAGCAGCAGAAAGTGTGCTGGCATCAGCATCTCTCCCTGCAGTACAGAAGAGAACGGTGGGAAGCAGAGTTAGAGCAGCTTGGTACTCGGGAAGACATGGACTAACATCCAATAGGATGTTGTTACTGTCGTGCCAGAGTGGATTTTCAATATGTGGTCTCAGAGCAGCTGCATCACTATCATCTGGGAATATTTTAAAAATGCGAAGTATTTTCAATTCCTCCCCAGAATTAAGAATCAAAACACCAGGGCTCCTACAATCTGTATTTTACCAGTCCTGTCATTTAGAAAGTTCTACCGTTGTCTGAAGTTAAAGAAGCATTACTTTTAATAACTATAAATATTGTTTAACTCATCTTTGCAGGTAGCCATTGGCCCTGAGAGCAAATAAGAAATATGCTAAGTAAGTATTTAGCAGTCTGACTTCGTTGATTTTATAGCAAAGGGAGTTTTGCTTTCCTTGTTATTAGCAAGGCTGATTGAAAACATCCTGACCGCTTAACGGCTGTGGGCTGTGGCTCGGCACCCAGGTGGTGCTGCTGAGCCAGCTTTACAGCCCCTGCTAGACCATCCTAGTTCCTTCAGGCCAATCAAGTTTGCTTACTTGGTTGCTTTTACTAAGGAGTTTATGAGGGCAAAGTCAGTTTGGTTTCTATGTGCAACAAAAGAGCTTCTAAATTTTCTAGTCACAAGACTGCAAACCTCATATAGGTTTGTTCCTGGTTACCAATAAGATTGAGGGTGGAGTATGCCTTTGCAAGGCCAGGAGCTGCCTAGCAAGGCCTCTTGTCTTCACTGGGTGCCTGTTCCAAGGTATTTCCAAAGGCACAGTGAGGTGAACTATGGTATACAAGTCAAGAAGCAGATGTGAAGGCGCTGAAAGGACCACAGTTTATAATCACAGTTGGAATATTTATCATTTTTTAAAAAACTAAGGCCTAGTGTATGAAATTTGTCAGATCCATAGCTCTCTGGAAATCAGATAGTTGAGCTTTAAATCATCATGTATAGGAGCAGCAGACAGAGCTTCAGCTGAGAAGGGCTCACTCGGCTCGGCTACCTCTATGCTTCTGCCTGTTCAGTCCCATTTATTGTAACGGGGCACCACTGTGCCCAAAGTATGTGGAAAGCAGGGATTTCTGAGATTATTGTTCTTTGTAAAAATTGTAACTGGGTAGAATGTACCTCCCTGTGTGCCCTGGGGACAAATCCACCAGCACCTCAGTCTCCTTCGAGTGCTCTGTGGGCACACGCTCATCAGCTCTGAAATAAGGATATGAAGACTTATTTCACTACCATCCTTCATCATGCATGAAGAAAAGCGAGGCTGCAATGTACAGGTTTTATCTTAGCTCCTCCTAGCGTAGGCACAGCTGAGCTGCATCACTTGGGATGCTGGTGCCTGGACGTGCACTTCTGGACGTTTCCTTCGCATGACCTAACCCTTGATGATCTGAGGAGATGCACCTGGTGAAAGGCATTTGGCTGCTTTAGCTGTACTTGGAGTTTATTTTGTGGTTAACTGAAATGAACAGGAATTATTTTCTTATCTTAGTTTTAAAATAGTATGAAAAATTGAATAAGTAAACAAACACGGGGATTCTGCTGCGCATGCAGCAATGGCAATGGAGTGCTTTGTTTGCTGCAATCACAGTGCACAGCAGTGCTGAGAGGGCCTGAAGGCCAGACACAGCTCTGCAGCACGAGCTCTGCAGCATGTACTCAGTGCGGCTGTGGCCAGGATATTTCCCAAAACATGACTAAAAGTAGACCTGAGCCCCTTCTGACCTTCCTCAGACAGTGAGTGGTGGGTGAGCCCAGGCTGGAGAAAACCCTGAGCTTGAATGGATACTGTAACCCTCTGCATTGTCATTTACTCTTGGAATATAAATGTTTTCACATATGAACACACATAGCACACACAGAGTCACATATGCATATATATGTACACTCACATACTTACAAGCACCCTCATGCCCATATACATGTACATCATACCCATGCACACACAAGTACCTGCATACACACATATTCAGGTTTCCATAGAATTTGCTGCTTTCCTAAATCTTCTACATTGCAGCTGCTGAGTTCTTTTTCTTATTTTTTGTACTATGTTTGTTCTTTTGACTTGCATTACAAACATGAAGCTTATTTTTCTTTAATAATATTTTACATAATATTTTATGACAAAAAACCTGAACCTCACTTTTCCTGACAAAATACCATAATCCAAATATATGCACTGGCCAGATTTGGATATGTCATATCCTGAAATGAAAACCACACAGGCTTTGGGGTTAGGCAGACAAACTCTCAAATCCCATCTTGTCTTTATTTGTGGAAAGCCTTGGGCATATTCCCTAATCTCACTAAATGTCACTTTCCTCATGTGACAAATGGGAGAACTATAACTACCTCACAAAGGGTAAATTAAATATAAAATTTAAAATGGCTGTGTATGAAAGCCTTTGGTCTAACTAGACACTCCTAACTTCTATAGGAGAAAATATATTCTGCATAATTTTTTTCAGAAATGGACTTTACACACACACACACACACACACACACGATAGTTTGAGCCAGTAATTTGATCATGCAGACTAACATTTTTGTTCAATTTCTGGGTCATGGGGTTTTGTCTACATATCACACTTTCCATTTATGGAGATTTCATTTGCCTTTAACTTAATCTACATAAATTGGTTAATCTCAAATTCAGGGTGCTATGGACTCATATGAATGACTTACGCCATGTCCTGAGAACTGTGGAGTCAACTGGGCTGGGCTGGGACCTGACGACTTGCACTGCAGGGGAAGCTGATTCTGTGTAACTGTAGACTTCATTTGGAGAACCACTGTTGTGTGTATTTCAACTCCTTTGTGATCCTTAGAACATTTTACATCGCTGGACTGACAGCCTTGTGGAAAATGGATTTATCTTTTCTTCCAATATTCAATGATGAGACCTTTGCCTTTAACAAGTGCTAAGTCTCCTGTTTGTGGTTTATGCCAAGAATATGAATTATAGCTTTGGTACCTTATAAATTGAAGATGTCTGAAAGCTTGAGAGCAATTTTGAATGTCTTGTTCACACTGAAAGGATTTTTCAGATGACAAAGCAATTCAGAAAGGGTTAATACTGGTGGGAAAGCCTTGGAAAAATAGCCCCTGCTCTGTCACTTTATTCCTTTGTCCCTCTGTTCCTTTCACAAAGCAGTACACAACTTCGGACTAAAAACCTCAGTGTGTTGTCCTCTGTGAGAACAGAGCACTGAATTTGAGAATATTTTGTTCTCATTTATTTCATTTTCTATATCTGCAAGAAAGAGGACCCTCTACATAACAAACTAGGAGCAACCAATGATTTCTCTCTTTTTACCAAACGCAAGTTGCTTGGATTCTGGGTGCCTAAAAGGCTTCTGAGCCAGCCTTGGAGTGGTCCTCCTGCTTCCTTCCTTGAGGAAGACTAGCTTCCTCCCCTCTCTTTTCTGTCTGTACCCAAGGCAATAATTGTCACTGAGCCTCAACCAGCTGGAATTCTACATGAGAACTGCACATATTACTAAGAACTCAAAATGTTTTCTGTGGTGAAAAGGAACTCTCTGCCATTGTCTACACCCTCTGAGGAATCAATGCCTGACTTTAACCTTCCAGATGTCCCCAACCTCTTAAATAATTGCGCTTATGTTGCCTTACTCTGGCATTTCTCTTTCTGCTCTACCACTCAAGCTTCCACCATGAGATTTCCCTGTGGTCTTGTGGTTCCTGGGACACATTCAGAAGGGCTGGTGCACTCAGTAGGACCCTGCTACATCATACTCAGTAAACATTTGTTAAATAAAATGAAATTTAGATTAACATTCAGGCTCTTAATTAGGTCAGTTTCCCCTAGGCAGGGCACCCTGTTTAAAAATTCTCCATTTAGATGACAATCTCTACAACTCATGCAGCTAAATATTTCAGATGAAAAATTCTTTACAAAGCACATTTAAAAAGATTAAAATAATCATGCATATTTGAAGTCACTTGAGGGTTTCTGAACACAAAAAAGCCTTACGTAAGTACTTTCTGAAGTTTTCCCAGGAAAAACTGGGGTAAATTTTTCTTTGGTTGTGGCCTGACTTCTGCATAGTCTCCTAGCAAAGCTTCCTATCTCAATCATATGAACAATATACTGGGCACAGGGAGGCAAGATCCCTTTCCATTTTTTATTTACCTTTTCACAGGTTTTGTTGCAAATTTATAAGTACTATGCCTTTAAAACAGAGTTACTTTCTAATTTTTCAAATCCCATGTCTCTCTTAAAGAAGAAAGTATTTGTGGAAGAGATGCCAAAGATGTCTAAATAATCCAAAATTGTATTTGGAAGCAAATATACTATATGGCATTAGATTCCATTGCTTGCAAAAGGTAACAGACTTTCCTCTATCTGCTGGTCCTGGGCTCTTAATCAAGTAATGTGGGAATTTTGAGTGACATCTCCATACTCTCATCACTGATGCAAAGTTAAAAAGCAATTATCCATAATTAAGAACATGTAAGATCGGAAGGTTCTGTGTTGATCTTAGCTCCAGACTGTCTAAAATCTGAGTTTGTGAGCCTGGACAGTTTAACTCTCAAAGTAAGTGGCTGAGAACTAGGATGCTGATTCAGATTTCTTTCTGAGACTTCTTTGTTTAGGATTCATTTAGGTTTTGTTTTAGGCTTTCAAGATAAAATACACCCTTTGCTTACTGAATGGTGTCTAAGTCTTGGATGACTTTCTCTCAAGGTCCTTGAACTCTTTGGCAATATTCTCCATTGAAAAAACAACAAAACAAAATAAGATTTGAATACTGCCTGCTGTTTACACAACTGAGCACCATTTGGCTAGATTAAGGGGCAAAGTTATAGTCTACACCTGTGCCTCTTCTCTTTGGATGCCTGAAACAACCATTCCTTTGAGCTATTGTAGCAGGACTTCCAGAGTGACTTAAAGAGATATGGTTACTTCTGCAAGCTGAAGCAAAGTCAAGCCTAATGTGTGAGGTGAGGCACTGATGGACGGTCAGCCTCGCATTCAGGAAAGCCACACTCATCCCTCTGTGGTTCAGTTTGTTGTGGACACTAATGATAAGTTAAAATTTAAACAAAAATCACAAACAGCTTGTGAAGTTAGAGCTGTACAGAAATAAACTTTTGAAATGTTTTACCCTTGTGGGAGGGTATATGCTAAACACATGCATAGACCTCTAACTAAGCAACTCACCCAGGAAAAGTGAAAAGACAAGATTTACACTCAAGAGGCCCTCCCCTAAGAGGGAGGAAAAGCTGGGAGAAAGCTGGGAGAAGGTTGTCATGTTATAAATAATAACGGTTATAGTAGCATCTTAATTAGTCAATTTTCAGAGCTTATTCTTTTGCTAGCTGACTATGTCTGGGGAGGTTATAGCAAAGGTTTCCCAGAAAATGTGAATAGCAAAGGTGGCTATCGGACACCAGGTGTAGCTCCCGCACCTTCATAGGTAGCCCTGAGCCTGGTAGCTGGTTTCCCCCTCTGTGTCGCTGCCAAGGGTCCCAGCACATCAAGGCTCAAGAGGCTCTAGGCTTGAAAACCCCCTTGTCTCTTTCTTGTCTTGACTCGTTTCATCTCTAATGTGCCTCCTCGCTTGGCCTTGGGGCTGCATTAGCTGCCTCCTGGGTATATCAGGAAAGGAGAAACCAAAGGTAAACAACTCTGGCACAGAGCACACAAAAAAATTCAAGCATCAGAGCTGCTCTGTGGATGGTGTGAGATCGTTTCCTGTAGTTGCTGTTTTCCCAACCTCACACAATCCTCAGATCCTCAAGGTCCAGTGCATAAAGGATGGCCAAGGACTACTTTTGGTGTTCGTAGCTGAGCTTTGTCCTAAAACAATAGTTTTTGGGGTTTTTTTTGCACTTGGGAAAAGGAACAAAGGTTTGAGGGAGAAGGGAAAGGGGAGAAGGGATGATAAGGGAAGTGAAAAGAATCAGCATGTGACATGCATGTGCTGACTCGCTGTGATAAATGTAATCATTACTCACTGCAAATATACAGATAAAATTTTTTTATTAAAAAGTAGATGTGTAAAACTATATACTGCCTCTGATCTGTCACCTTTTGCAAACCAAGTCTCATTATACCAAAAAGGACAGGATCCTTTTGCCCCCTAAGAAACTTTCCCCTTGTTCCACAAGGACTAGTTTCTGCTGATTTAAAGCAGTCTTCACATGGAGTTCAGCACTCACGCCAGGGCTCCCACCCTGGGGTGCTACCAACTTTCATTTTTCACTGCTCACACCTGTCTAGTATCCAGCATGTGCTGCCTCATTTTTCCTAAGTTAGGCTTTGGTCAGTCTTACCGGTGAGTGGACTTGAGCCTGGAGTAGAAATGCTCGGGGCAGCAGGCGTAGCTTCACGGCCGGGCACTCTGCCCTTTGCACATCCCTTGAATCTCTGCTTGCAGAGGGATCGCAGCTCCTTCTTCGCTGGTATTGCTCCTAAGTGGGCTGTGATGCTCCCCTTGTACGGAAACTGCTCCACTCTGCTGTACTTGCGCGCCTGTGTGCGTGCATGCGTGTGTGTGTGTGTGTGTGTGCAAACAAGTGATGGATCAGAGGATGGATCGTAATTCCAGATACAATTCTCTATGCTGGGCTGAGATTTCATCTAAAATACAATCAGAACCAACTGTCCACGTCACAGAGATGACAGGTACTCTGTAGCCTCAGCTGCTCCTCCCCTCCCCACTCTGATCACCTCCCACTTCTCTTCCTGCCCTAGCAACTTGCTTCATTATTTTAAAAATAAAATCCTTAGTAAACTGAGAAATACCATTGTTGAACATTTTTATTATGGTATTAGTTCTGAGTGATTTAAGCCTCACCTACATTTCCCTCTCTCTAATCTGTCTGCTAGAAATTTAGAGGCACAGCCTGCTTTGCAGCAGAAATTCATCTGTTGTCTTATTTGTGTAGGCTCTGACTGCACAGTGCTAGCACGTTACTGACATGGCTCATTATGACTATGGGAATTGTATTTATGCAGCCAGTATTTATTGAGTGCCTACTATGTGCCAGGTTTCGCTGGACTTTTAGTAATTCAAGAATAGGTAAGTTAGGAACTGTCCACATGGGACACTTAGGGTTTAGAGAAACCAGTGAAAACAGAACCTAATTTTCATGTGGCAAGTGCCCTACATGGGAAAATCCCTATTGTCCAGGAAGGACCGGAAGGGATCTACGCAGGAAGTATGAGGCTGGGTGGGGCTAGAGCAGAAGGAAGGAGCCTGGAAAGAGGCTAGCCTGTGGCAGGCTTGCAGCTGGTCCACACTGAGAAGTGCGCTGCTCGGCACTTGGAGCCAACTTAATGCCTGTTATGGGGAGTTCTGATGGATTTTAATCAGGCAACAGAGCTTACAGATGAAAAACTGAGGCTATGAAAAGAGGGGCTTGCTGGACCACACAGCCCCCCCGGGACAGAGCTGGGCTGAGAGCCACTGGTTCTTATGGTGGGATCTGGGCTCTTTCCACATCCACCTTGACTCGTCAGATGCGACACCTGTGAGGGGCCCGGCAACTATGGGCCCCTTATCCTAAAAAGGCCACAGCCTACATCGCATATGCTGCTCCTGTCCTGAGATTCTTCTAGATGAAGAACTAAGTACACTTCTGAGATAATGAAAACTTCTTAATGCCTACAAGTATTTTGGGGAATAAATAGAAAGTCATTGTTCAGAACGACTCCAAGGTGCCCATTAACTTCTAAACATAAACCTTCTTACAGACATGTGAGATTGGAATAATTTCTTATCCTTTTCATAGAGCTATCTGGACTAGGAGTCTCTAGAGCTGGAAATTACATGAAACTAGATTAGTGTTTGGATGTGCACACATGCATGCACGCATGTAATCATTCATTCATATATATTACCCTGGGAGGTTTATGTTTTGTTTCCTTTTCTTCCACTTCAGATAATTAGACAGTAATTGAATTTATGAATACTGAGGGTATGAAGTTGGAAACTTCAACTCCGTCTTCAACTTTATGAGATCTGGGATGCCAGACTGGCTGTCTTGTGCAGACAGCAAGCATTGGTGCTCTGAAGTAGGGTTCTTAATCTTGGCACTACTGACATTTGGGTCACACAGCTCTGGTTGTGGAGAAGGTTCTGAGCATTGTAGGATGTTTAGAAGCATCTCTGGCCTCCTCATTTAATGGCAGTAACCACTCTTGCCCCTATTTCATGACAAACTAAAAATGTCCTTTGGTATACCCCATGTGGGCAGAATTGCTCCTTGTGGAGAGCCATCACTCTAGCATGTGACACTGGAAAGAGACAATTACCCAGGGTCTTTCTGATTATGAATCTTTCCCATTTTTTCTGTACTTTCCAGAAATCCTCCTCTCTTAGGTAAGATCACCACTGGAACTCAGATGTCTTTGGAGCTCAAGATCCTCTTGTCACACAGAGAAAGCTCATTGTTTCCACTGAAGCCTTCTTTGTTAGCTGGTGGCTTTTGATATTCTGAGTAGACTTTCACATAGAACACCCCACAGACCTGGGTGGCATCAGATACTCGGTGTGTTGGTTAGAGAGAAAAAACCCCACCAGGTAGTGCATTAATAATTTAAAAACTGCTTCTGCCTGCATCTAATGGAAGGAAATCTTGGACAGCATAAAGAGGAATAGTGAGTAAACCTGCTGGGTATGATTTCCGACAGTGATTTCCCTCCTCACCCGTGCCTAAAGTTGGAAGGGCAGCATGTGGCTATATTCACATTTTCTCTGGTCTTGGTGAGCTAGTGATATTGTTTACGAATTCAGTAACATTTAGAGTGTTGTTTAGGGATTTAAACATTCTGTGGAAAGTATATGGAGGGTCAGAGGGAGAAGCTAATTAGCTTTCTGTAACAGCATGCAATACAGCAATATTGTTCAATTCCTATTACTATGTTTAGTGAAATTTTGTATTGTTTCCTTTTTATTTTTAAAGAAAGTACAAAGTATTATTCAAAAATCTTAAAATGATGTGGAATTTCACTAAATAAAATAGTATGTTGAATTTCACAGTATTTATTGTATTGCATAATGTTGTCTTGAAAATATTCATTTTCTAATGCTTTTTTTACTATTTTGTATTCTTAAAAAATAAGTGACATTTATAAAACTCATATTTCTAAAGTACAAAAAATGCTTTCATGGAATAGCATAACTATTTTCCCAATATCTGAACTTGGCAATAAGAAAAAGGAAAAAGATGTTAGAGAATTGTAAGAAAGCTTGATTTATGAAGCAGAGGTTTTACCTTAAATTCTGGGGAGTTGGATTCTATTGTTCCTTCTTTTGCTAGCTTGCCTATTGATTTTAACTAACACTTAAATTCTGTGATCTTCTGTGTCCTGTTTGGTAAGGGCAGGTTGTATACCTTTCCTGGTTTTCTAGCAAGGTTAATGTCAAGACAAAATTTGATAAAATTTCACAGGAATACAGAATACTATGGTCATCTTTATTATTTAATTCTTCCTTATTTTCTCTGACTAACATTTGCTTTGCATCACATGTTAAACTCCCTTTGAGTTTATGGATTGTCAATTTTTTCTTGTCTGTCCATTTCTGTTTGTATATGGAGTGTTTGGTATATAAAATTTATTTCTTTTATCATTTTATAGTATCTTTACCTTAAATAATTTTTTCTTAGTCCACATTACCTTGAAGTTTGTTTTATCTGATATTAATATAGCACTTTGGCCTGCCAGGTGAAACCCTCTCACCAGACTGGAAGAAAGCACCTGCTTCACAGCCGCAGCGCATTCATTCATCCGTTCAGCCGTGTGATTTCACAGGACACTCTCTCCCTAGCCACCTGACTGCCCGGTAGCTGGGGTTCCATGCAATCTCAAGTCTGCAGTAGCTCTTTCAGGTGGCTCTTCCACTGCACTCTTTATTCCCAGGACAACCTTTCTCCAATCCTGCACGTGCGATCGATCTTCAGCTTCAGCCACTGCCACCTCTTTCTCTCTTTCTTTCTTTCTGTACCAGGGATTAAACCTTCCATTTGCCAGGCAGGTGCCTCTGCCTCTGAGCTATTTCTCCAGCTCCCTACATATTTTCATACCCACTTACTTTCAAGGTATCTGTGCCTTGTGTAGTGGTTATGCTAGCTGTGTTGACCTGAGAGTCACTAGCAAAGCAGATTTCTGAGAATCTGCTCAAGGAGGTACGGGTCCTAGACATCTATGTTTGGTCCTCATGCCTCTCATGTCAGCATGGTTCCATATGTTGCTTCCCAGCTGTGCCCTTCTGCGGTTTCTGCCTTGGAGCCAGCGAACCATTGACTGAATTCCCTGAAATTGTTACTCAAACTGAATCTCATAACCTTTATTTTATTTTATTTTATTTTGTCTTTTTGAGACAGGATCTCACTATGCAGTTCAGGCTGGCCTTAGGGCTTACTTTGTAACTCAGGCTAGTCTCGAACTCACAACAATCCTCCTACCTCAGCCTCCCTAGTGCTGGGATTATAGGCATACGCCACCACGCCCAGCTAATAACCTTTAAATTGTAGGTGGTGAGACTTGGGTACTAGGGATGGGAAAGCTGAAAAATAAACTTATATTTTATTAGTATGTATTTGCTGTACATAATGTTTACATTCCTTGTGTAGAGTGGGCACATGTACATCTTAATTCCTTGTTTCTTCCCCTTTCTCTCTCCTCTCTGCCCCTTTCTTCCATCTTTTAATCCTTTCCCTTTTGAGAAAAAGCTATTTCTCTATTTAAACTAATACAACTACTCTATAAAATCAGTGTGGAGATTCCTCATAGAACTAAAACCAGAAATTCTATTTGACCCAGGTATTTCCCCTTTAGGTATCTTTCTAAAGAGTTAGGCATTGTGTTACAGCGATGCACATATTTGCATTTCCGTGGCAGCACAATTCACAACATCTAAGTCTTGAAAGCTGTTTATTTATCCATCAAGAAGTGCAATGGTAAAGAGGATATGGTATTTACACATAATAAAGTGCTACTGTGCCATAAAGATAAACTTACAGCATTTGAAGGAAAATGAATCCACCTTCAAAGCATCAATTTAGGTGAAATAAGTCAGGCATACAACTTAAATATCACATAGTTTCTCTTATCTGAGAAACCTGAATTACACTTTTATATATGTATAATTTTTTTTTGGGAGCTCACATACTGTGACTTTATTTTAAGGCCTCAGCTTTGCCAAAGCTAACATATGTGTATGTATTCATACATACATACATACATACACACACACACACACACACACACACTTGTGTGTGTGTGTGATTTAATCATTATGTACTCAACAATCTATAACCATCTATTTACTATTTCTCATATATTTTCACATTCCTATCCCTTTGAGAATGCCCCTATCCCTTGCTTTTGTAGGAATTCTTCCTTTTGTAAGACAAAGAAGCATGGATTCTGTTCATTTGTACAGTCTGGCTTCCATAGCAGGCTGTGTGTGAAACTTCAGTCTTCGCTGGGCTCTGCACACATATGGATTTTGGAGTCTGTCATTATTCCCTAGTGGGATGGAAATAAAGGCCTTTCTTGTGTTTGTTGGCAACTCTTAGTTACTTAATCACACTGAGGTACTACAAGCATGAAGCAACCCTGCTGGGTTACCAGGGGTTCTAGTTCAGCAGGCCCGATATTATTTCAGGCAAAATCAACTTGTTCACATTCTCCTGGTTGACTTTGCTATATATGTATAATTGAGTTTACATTTTTATACATTTTTTCTAAACTAGCCCACCTTTTTTCCTTAATGAGAGGTTTAACCTATGAATATTTAATCCAGGAAAATGCCAAATAGCTCAGTAAACTAAAGTGCATACTTAGGTCAGGGACCAGGTTCAGTCCCCTGCATACTAACCTAACCCCGGGGCGCGCTGAGATGTTAACTGAGGTCGCCCATGGGGGTGCGCACCTGTAATCCCAGCTCATGGGGGACTGAAAAATGAAGGATTACTACAGCTCTGATCTGTGTAGTAAGAACCTGTGTCCCTGTACTAAAATACATTTAGAAAATTAATCTAATTTTAGGTATGATAATCTAGGTTTACTGCTTTAATTTTTTGTGTCTTTTCTGGTTTTTTAATTATTTATTTATTTCCTTTAACCTGGCTTCCTTTGGATAATTTAAAGAAATGTTAGAATTGTATTACCATTGTACTTTTGTCTTTTTAGGTTTACCTCTTTTTATTATTTTTAAACATTTGCTCCAGAGATTATTTTCTGGATATTTAACTTTTAAAGTTTCCTTAGAATTGCTATCGTGCCTTATCACATACAAGACAGAAATCCTGACTTAGCACCAGCTTAGACAAGAGCAAGAGCCAGGGCTTGATGCCAGCATCGCATGCCTCTCCCGCCCACTCCCCCTCTCTGCCTCCTGGGCACACTGAGCCAGCCAATGAGACTGGGCATGATGGCGCATGCCTGTAACTCCAGCCCTTGGGAGGCTGAAATTAGGAGGACCACTACAAGTCTGAGATGCCTAGTGAGATCCTGTACAAAATACATAAAACAAGAAATCTTACAACTACATAGACCTACCTCTTTTATGTTACCTTGCCACAGCTAACATATCGGCGTACACTAAAAACCCTGCAGCACAATATTATAAACTTTGTCTTATAGAATCATATGTGTTTCTGAAGAATTAAAAGAAAAACATTCTCTCATATTCAGCCATATCCCTCATCACCTTTTATCTCCAAGCTCTCAGTTTCACTTTGGTATGATTTTTCCCATTAGCCGAAACAATTCTTTTTTTTTTTCCAAAAAAATATACATTTTAAAAATAATTTTATTGAGAAACAAGGAGCAGAGCCGGGCGTGGCGGCGCATGCCTGTAATTCCAGCACTCGGGAGGCTGAGGCAGGAGGATTGTTGTGAGTTCAAGACCAGCCTGAGCTACAAAGTGAGCTTAAAGCCAGCCTGAACTGCATAATGAGACCCTGTCTCAAAAAAAGACAAAAATAATTAATAATAATAATAATAATAAAATAAACTGTTTAAAAAAAAAAAGAGAAACAAGGAGCAATGAGACAGTACCAAAACCAATTATTAGGACAATTTCAATAATTAATACATTTCATATTGTCTTCTTAGTGGTTACTCATAGTACAAGATGCACACATGATATCCTGTCCACAAACACTATTAGAATAAATCTCTCTATTCCATGAATTAAGAGAAAGTAGCTGTATATCTTCATTTGTATCCCTTTTCTTTTTCAGTTTTGGCAGAGAAGGGTATTCCATTGTCATTTAAATATTGTAAGTGCATGAATTCAGCAAAATATTCCAATATAGTCCAGTAGTCCAAAATAGCCTTGGATTATCCATAGGACTGGCAATGTCAAAAGTTCTTGATTTGAGCCTTTTACAGCTCAGCACTTTTTCTGTTTTTCTTTTTGAGACAGGATCTCACTATGCAGCTCAGGCTTGCCTTAAGCTCACTTTGTAGCTCAGGCTGGTCTCTAATTTGCAACAATTCCTCTGCCTCAGCCTCCCGAGTGCTGGGATTACTGGCATGCGCCACCACGCCCCACTCACTTTTTCATATCTCATTATACTTTTCTGCTGGATAGTTAAGACCAAGATAAAACAAGACCTACATAACAAGAAATGTAGCTTTTGTATCTGCCAAGGTCAGTCAAATCCCTTCAGGACTTACCCTGAAATTCTGTACTGCACTTTGTAGATCCTTTGTCAGTGTCAGCCATGTGGATGAGTCACGGCCATTGCCTGACCAATTTGCTCTCTGTGAAAGCCTGAGAGAATGTTTTCTCTCCATGTGACTCAATAAGATTTCTTGTAGGGTACGTGGCATATTATTTTTCCTTCATTTAAAATGTCTTTATTTTCCTCTTACTTTTGAAAGATAATTATTCTTGCTGGCTTTGAATATTAATATTAAGAAAATAATTTTTCTTTTCCTTTATGCATTAATGAAGCAAAACATTTTTCAGACACTGCTGGAGGTAGTGGAAAAGATAAAAAGTTTATTTCATGTTTTATTCAATAACTTTCTTTTTATTTTTTGTCTTTCAAAAAATAGAGATGAACAGATCTCTATAATAGCAATCTCCTATAAGGCCAGGAATCTTCATTTTTAAGATCATGTTAAAATTATTAATTCTAACTTGAAGGGAAATATTAACCCTAATGGCCAGGAAGTGGGAGCAGGCTGAGAGCTGGGTGCCCCGGTGGCTGCCCAGGCAGGAGCTTCTCTGGAGCTGAGCTGCGCTGACAGTAGGTTTCCCTGTGCTGCTCTACTCTACTCTCTAAAGCAGAGGCTTCCTAAGTTTCCAGTTTTATCCTCCTCCACTACATAGGATCCACTGCCCATTTTTAACCTGTGAATATTTTTAAGTGTGTGTGTGTGTGTGTGTGCACGCGCACAATTTACATATATAATCTTTGATGATTGTCTGGAATACATTCCAGGGAGAGGAGAAAAATTGCAAATCATTTGATTCCTAGACATATGTGATGTATATTTTAATCGGTTTATGCTATAAAATATAGATAATGTAGAACTGCAATAATGAAAATACTATACACTCAGTTACTTGTGTATTAGTTGAAATCACATTTAGTTTTGAGTTGCTTTGATTTTATATGAGGTTACCAAACATGTTGTAACTCTTCTGCTTTTCTTTATGCTTGGATCTTAGTGAACTAAATCCAGGAAGACCTCTTGTTTATCATGCCTCTTCCTTAGGATCAGTTGTCAGTGACAACAAATTGATTAAATAGGGGATAGCATGTGAAAATCATGAAGTAATGATGAAAGAATTGCTATGTTAATAACATCCAACCATTTCCCTTCTCTATGCATGTGTAGCAGTAAGGGTTTTGCTCAGTAAACTGTTCCTTACTTAGAAATCCCTTTGAATGCAGACTAATTAATTTCTTATAGTTGTAAGTAAAATATGCTGTAATTCATGCGAGAACTGTTGTTTATATGACAAGGAAAGACAATAGAATAGAAAATTCTTTATGACAGAAGCAATATCTTTTTCTAGTATAACCAAACCTTTGTTCTTTATAAAGAGCATCTGGAGTATCACTAGTGGAACATGTGACAAGAAAGCACTGCAAAGATCGAAGTGCATATTTGCAAATGTATCCTTATGATACTTTTCTTTGTATAGTTTTTCTGTAAAAAAAAATGCATCAAACTATAATGTTCTTATTAAGAGTCAAGTGAAAAGCTCTGGATAGGTTAGTGAAAAATGAAGTGCTGTTAAGGCATGAATGTATTCATCAACATGTTTGTGTGGTGTGTATGTGTGTGTGTGTGTGTGTATGTGTAAGAGACAGAGACAGACAGACAGACAGAGACTGAGACAGAGACAGAGATTTGAGGTAATACTGGTAAATTTGAGCTTGATCTGAAAGGACTAAGATGGTGATGGATTTGAACTGCCACAGTAGTCAATGAAAAGACCTCCGAGATTTTGTTTTTAGAAGAATAAATAGGAGACACATACATAACAATGTTGGAAGGAAGATGGATTAAAATGTGATTCTAGTTGATTGAAGTACTTTTAATAAATAAGAATTACCAAAGAACAGAATCTGCTTGGTCATGAATTATTTATAATTCACTCTCTGCACCAGAAAAGTATAAAGACATCTGGTCATGGCCAATTACAAAATGGCCATTTGCCAAGAAGTGGAAAGTCTATGGAAGTTTCTAGCAGGGGTGAGAGTGGGAGACATGAAAGAGGTAAAGATTCCAGAGATAGAAATCAGAGGTTTCTCTGATTATATACTAGAATTCTGCACAAAATAATGTTTTAAGCCAGTATTTGTTATTAAATCAAATTAAATTAAATGAACCCAATCAAAATGAAGCAAACCACTCTTCTAAGCCATGAGCCTGAAACTATTATTCCTGAAGATAGGATTGGATAGATGCAAACAGAAAATGGTGATTCTGGAGGGGGGTGTGCTATGTGTTCACTCACGCAGTCCTTGATTGTACTGGAATACATTCCAGAGAATGGAGAAAGAATGCAAGTCACTTGATTCGTAGACATATATGATGTATGTTTTAATTTATTTATGCTATAAAATACAGATAATGTAGAATTACAGAAATGACATAAACTATGGGCACAGTTACATGTGTGTGTATTAGTTGCAATCATGTATACATGAACATATATTTTTTAGATATTTTAAATGCTTTGGGGGATTTTATTAACTTTTTTAGAATCGTAGAATATTTGGCCTCAAAGGGACTTCATGATCTAGTTCAATCTCTTCATATTTTAGAAGAAGAACCTAAGGCACAGATATCTTAAATTACTTAAAGTCATACGCAGACTATCATAAAAGGTTAAGTATTCCAGCGGTAATATTTTTAAGGACTGGATCTCTCTGCAGTGCAGGATGACTGCATGTACCTCACCGTGAGAGGAAAGTAGCACTCTGCTTCAATGGTATGACTTAGGCATGGAGAAGCCAACTGAAGATAATAGTATAAACAGATTATTAGATATTCATTTAAAAAGACAAGTGTAAGGAGTCAGATGACATTAACATTATGTTTTGTCTCCAATGAACAAGAAAGGGTAAAGAATGTGTTTTGTGCTGAGAGGATCTTGGAGTTAGGTTAGATGGCAGAAAACTAATACTTTTACTTCTCATAATATTACATCATTCAAAATTAATCCCACTGTAAAACCAGGAGGAGCAACTTAACTGAAAAGGAATATTCATGTTTGTGTATATGAGGGCTTGAATATGAGAAGGAAGTGATCAATAATAAATTTGCAATTCTGCCAGCAACTGTTAACAAAGGGAGATTAAAATCTACTCCACTTGGGAAATGGGGTTCTTGTAATATCAGATCTCTAGACTCACGGCATGCCCTCACCTCTAGATCCTTTCCCTTGCTTTACTCTAGGGCCTGAAAGGTAGAAATCTCTTTAATGCTTCTCCCATCTAAGGATGAAAATCTTTGCTTTTTTCCTTATTTGTGTCTTTCAGGAAGTTACAAAAATCTTAGAAAAAAAATTGGAGATAAGAAATATGTAGCAACCTGGGGGAGCCTATGGACAGACCCTCCATGTCACAAAGATAGACCCGGTGCTAATTTCACTGTAGAACACAGGAAAGTCTGCCATCTCTCCAGTAACAAAGATGTTTGAAAATAAGCCTAGGAAAAAAGCCACTTCAGAAATGCACAATGAATTTGTGCATTTCAATTGTTTTGGAAAATCCCATTTTCACTTCTGAGTAGTTCCAGAGAGCAGTGAAATTCTCATTAGCAAGCGGAGGTTGGGCCCAGCTTGTTGGTTGCCACAAACTTTCCACAGACAGCAAGACCTGCTCTAGTGCCTCCTGCTTACCTCGATGAGTGCTCTCTCCCTTCCTGCAGGGAACTTGGAGAGCCCCAGGCCCTACAAGCTGTCCACTCCACACACAGCATATGAATCAAAATTGGTAATGTTTTTATTCCCACAACAGGCAGGTAGAAATAAGACTCAGATGAACTGAAACAAAAGCAGTTTCCAGTGTTCAAAATGCAGAGAGAAAAAAATGAAGGAAAAATAAAAAATAACATGTTATAATTATAAATGCCTGTGATCTAAGTTTCTATAGCCTAAAAATCCCAGTTTCTTATGCTTTCATCTGAAATATGAGCCTTCTAGTGCTACACAGTCCCACGGCCCCTAACGCTAACCCTACATGCTTATGTGAATTACAGGACAGTGATTCCTGTCCAATCTCCATCACTCAGTTCTGGGAATCAAACCCAGGACCTGCATACTGAGCTATATGTTTGGCTCTTTTTTTTTTTTTACTTTTTAATTTGAGACAGGGTCTTACTAAGTCACTATATTTTCCAGGCTCTGAATGAACTTAGCATCTGTGTTTCTCATCTATAGAAAGTTTTGAATAAATATGTTTTGAGAAATTACAAAATTAATTGATTTTTATAGTGATAAAATAAATAAAATACTTATCAAATTTTATGTGTGTGCTTCATTCTATTCATGTTCTTTGATATTCTTGGATGTAAGACACATGGCCACACTATTTATCTTTTTGTTTTTTTCCTGTATTTAGGAACAGGGTCTACAGTTTATACAGGATCTCACCATATAGACCAGACTGTAGTGATCCTCCTTTTTTCAGACTTCCAAGTACTGGAATTACAGGCTTGTGCTACCGAGCTCAGTCTCAGTCACCATCTCAGCCTGCCCCAAGGGCAGGGCCGGCATGCAGGGCATCAAACCCTCTCCTCTGAGCTCTGCAGGCACTTTAGTCTGTTGAGCTGTCAGGCCAACCCCACAGACTTGAAGGTAAGTCTTTGTCTTAACTAATTCATTGTTCACATCAAAATTAAAGAATTTCTGCAAAACAAATCTATTTAATTTGAGGTGAATTATTTTTTTTTATAATCTAATGGCTGGAGAAAGCAGCAAGCTTTTTCTTATGTTGATTTGTTTCATTTGGACTTTTATTACTCTCCATTGTCTTTTATTTTTTTCCTTTCCATCTCTGCCTTGAGATTTTCTGGCATGTTTCTGGAAGTTTCAAAGGAAATAAATGTTTCATATACAAAAAAAAAAAAAGATTCCAGATCAGATATCCTGTTGGATGCCTCACAGCTGGATTTACCTGTTTCTTCAGGATAATGCCTTTGACAAGAACACATCAGTGATCTTGTGCACTTATTCCATCATATTGAGAAGTAGGTGATAACAGTTTGTTCCATTTCTTTTGATAGAAATTTTGATCACTTGGTCCTTAAGAAATTTTTCCCATTGCAAAATACTTTTTCTGTTTTCTAGTTAGTACAGAAACCACTCACTGATAGTTATAGGGAATGTGAACAAGCTGTTTCCTGATAAGTTTCACCCAATAGTTTCAGCTTTTATGGAAAACATATACTTGACCAAATTGTATATAGCATTGGAAACTGCAAAATGATCATTGCATAATATTATAATTCAATATTGGCTGGCATTTTTCTACACGAGAGAGACAACCTCCCTGACCCCTACCTCTTTTCATCTTTCTGTCTCTTGGTCCCTCACTTATTTCTGAATAACACTATAAATTACAGATTCAGTGTGATGATCACTACTATAAAACTGGAAAATTCTCCAGTTTTTTCAAATGTGTACTATGTAACACTTTCAACTAGTTTGTGTCTCCATGACATTTTCATCTTCTTAAAATTACCTTCATACTTTCTGGTAAAACAAGACATCCTATTCTAACTTCTCCTTTCACTATTCCAGACTGGGATCAAATAGTACTTCAAGGAACTGTGCTTTTTGTTTTGATTTGACTGTTTTTTAGAGAAGATGGTACTAAGAAGCTATATATAATGGGGGTAGTAGGCATTTTTTCATATTGCTGGGGTGTCACTGCTGCCAGGAATTTTCTGCAGACAGAGGTAAAAAATATAATTTTGACACTAATGAACAGTAAATAAAACTGAAGGAGGAAGAAGAGAGAGAAGGGAGGGAGAAAGACAGAGGGAAGGAAGGGAAGAGGGAAAGAATGGGAGAGAAGAATCAAAGGATCTTAAACATTTGAAGAGATAACAGCTAAGAATTTTCTAAAATTAATGGAGGTGCAACAAATTAGAAATCCAAGGAGCTAAGAGAATGGGACAAAAGTGATACTTAATATTCTATAGAACTACGCCAAGACACATACTGTATTAAAGCTATTGGAAACTAAATTAAAAGAAAAAGTTTTAGAGGCCATCAAGAAAAGGAAAATATGATTTTGAGCAACAAAGATGAGTTTCACAGAAAAAATCTCTTTAGAAACTATGTCAAAAGAGAATTGAAAGATATGTTAAAAGTGCTGGAGAAAAACATCAGTGAAGAATTTTATAGCCAACAAAATTATCTTTCAAGATTTTAAAATTCACTTTCATATTAATACAAAGTAATATTTATTCCCACCAGACCAGGCACAAAATATATTAAAGGAAGTATTGTAAGTCAAGGAGTATATTGATAGATCAAACTTGAATTTATAGAAAGGAATGATTAGCACTATAAATTGTACAAATGATGGTAAATACAACTATTTTTTAAAATTTTAATTGCTTAACAGTGAGAAAAAAATCAGCCTGGACTTCATACATAGCAAGTCTCTGATTTAGGGAGAAAAAGAGGAAAGAATATATGTAACAGAAAATACCTACAAAACATTTTTTTATTCACTGAAATCAGTAATTACATTATATGTGAGTCATACAAAACATATCAATTAAAGAAAGTATTAAAAAGGGAGTCAGCTTAAATTTTAAAAAAGTAAGCTTCAAAGATATTCTATCAAAAAAAAAATTCCATGAATTTAAATGTAAACATACAGACAAATTAAAAAGAAAAAGATTAAAGAGCTCTACCATGCAAATTTTAGCAATAGAAATTAGAAGTAGTTGTATTTTTATCAGATGACATAGATGGAAGAATAAATATTATTATAGAAAAATTGACATTACATAATGATAACAGAGTCAATTTACCAAGAGGCTATAACAACCCTAAATGAGCACGTGCCTAACAACAGAGCCTCAAAGTACACATAACGTAAGTTTAGAAAGGCAGAGTCCACAACCTACAATTATAGCTGGAGACATGATGCTTTGCAGAGTAATCAGAAGAGCAGGCAAAGAGGAAATGCAGTAAAATAAGATGTTAGAGATATTTAGAGTTCATTTGAGTTAGTGGACATTTATAAGACAACCAATGACAGCAGACTACATAGTCATTTAAAGTATACATGAAAAATTTACCAAGATAGACTATATTTTTGACAATAAAAGATGTCTTAACACATTAAAAGAGAAATACTATATGCTCTTGGACCACAGTTTAATTAAACTAGAAATTATAAGCACAAAGCTATCTGCAAAGTTCTCAAATTATTAGACAATAAGTAAAGCATTTCCAAATAATCCATGGCTCAAAAAACAAACCAGGGTTGTGCTATGTACTCTAGTCTGGCCTCAAACAAGCAGAAATCCCTTTGCTTTATGAGGATTAAAATCACTACTAATAAATGTTGCAGGAGATCAGCATCGGCATTGCTAATCATATCAGAAAAATGCACAATGGGAAAGAACCTTATAAAAATTAACAAATGAGGAGTTTTGAAAGTTAAGTAACTATATTAAGATCAGGTTGCATGTATGAATACTTGGGTTGAGTAAGACTATCAGATGACCAGACGGTAGATGCCAGTTTCTCACTATTGCTATTTATTAGACTCATAGGTAATGTTGTTCTAGCACATTCAGCAGGGGTACTTCTAGGTTGCTGCTAAATGAAGGAAGTGTCTTTCTGGCAGAGTCAGAGGTGCACTATTTCTGGCCATGTAACGTGTAACATCCTGTGAGCTCACCTGTCCAGATGACATTTGGGGGGGATGGTGTTTACCCATACACATGGAGCACCAGACAACTTCCCATTTTTTCACTGTATCATTTGTAATTATCAGTCATAGTCATTTATGTACTTCGAAAAAAGTGTCGCTTCCTTCATGGTGACTAATTCTGATTAAAGCCCTGTGCACGCTTGGTTCTGTGGTCATCACTCTTCTCCAGTGCCCTGACCTTTCTGGCACTCCTCCACTGAGTGTAGAGTGGGGAGTATGAGACACAAATGAGGATAAATCAGTCTCCAAAATGGATTTTCTTCAGAAATATTCATAAGAGGGTAGTAGGTGGGAAAAACCTTTAATGTTAGAAATAAATATTTCTCATGCTTCAACAAAGGAAGTAAATGGTTCAGAACCATGCTGTTTTGCCATTTCAAAATGATAGGATTGAAACAGTGTTGTGCTATATACTCTAGTCTGGCCTCAAACAAGCAGAAATCCCTTTGCTTCATGAGGATTATGATTACTACTAATAATTGTAAAAGGATTTACCAATTGGAGATTCTAAGTATTTAAAACCAGGATTTTTTAAAAGTGTATTTTATTTTATGGAGAAATCTAAAGTTTCCATAGAGTCATTTGCACTAATAGGTGTCTAAAGGTGTAGAAGGCAAGCTCAAGATTAAAAATTAACATTGTCAAGGCTTTTGCTCTCAGAACAGTATCTCTCATAAGTACACTTATGTTTTGTTAGCTGGGCATTGTGGCAGATTTGTGTAATCCCAACACTGAGGAGGCTGAGGAAAGAGGATCACCATGAGACCAAATCCAACCTGAGCTACATAGTGAGACCCTGTCTCAAAAAAAAAAAAAGGAATAATGCCTGTTCATCATTCATTCTTCACATTAAATGTCAGCTTAAATATATAAGAAATGTTGGCTTGAGGCATCTATATTTTTATAGGTTTAAAGACTAATATTTGACAAATGATTGCTTTTAACAGTCACTGTACAGATTCATACATTAAAGAAGAATACAGAAGAATATGAGCTATATCCTATTGAAATCATAGCTTGTGTGGGTTAAACAGACAATGGCAGCTGGGGACCAACTGCTGCAAGAGGGGAGTACTAGAGCACCATGACCACACCTAGAAGGGGACACATGTCAGTCAGGAGATTTGGACATGTCTAAGCTAGTATTGCATCAGAGCCTGGAGAGAAAATTCATTTTCCACAGGACATGAGCACA
Organism: Ctenomys sociabilis; assembly: GCA_004027165.1. Classification (NCBI taxonomy): domain Eukaryota; kingdom Metazoa; phylum Chordata; class Mammalia; order Rodentia; family Ctenomyidae; genus Ctenomys; species Ctenomys sociabilis. The sequence continues at coordinate 59,171 of PVKA01010739.1, forward strand.
CCATTTGCTCTGAGTGCTGTTGCTATCCTGCTGAATCTCCACCATTCCTTTCTCTATGAGGGGTTTCTAGGCTTAATTCTTCTCATCAGAAGAGAAGGCAGTAAAGGTATTGTGAAAGTTTAATAAACTTAAAGTTGTACTACTTGTTAAAAGTATTAAACAAGTTAGTATGCAACTTAAAATTATTTCTCTGAATAAGTAACAAATTCATATGACTCAAAATATAAGCAGTACACAAAGATATACTGTGAACATCTCCTCTTTACCTGTCCAATAACCATTGAGTTAGAAGGAGACAAAACAGGTATTTCTTTCTTCTTTTGTAGATATTTTTTGTGCACAAAAGTATCTATCTATCTATCTATCTATCTATCTATCTATCTATCTATCTACCTATCTATCTATCATCTGTCTATCACCTATTTATTACACTTTATCTCTATCTCTGCATATTATCTATTGATATCTATCATCTATCTATATCATCTACCTCATTTCTTTCTCATGTATCTCTCATGTATCAGTCATCTATCATTTATTAGCACTCTTTCCCTCTTTCTTTTCTTTAGTGGAATTTTGATAGATCAAAGATCTATACTAAAATTTCCTAGCATGGAGAAGGACCTGTGTTTGATCCCTAGTACCAGAAAATAAAAGGATTTATAGTTCTATAGTCTAAAAGACTATTGTGAAAATTTCTCACACAGAACATGGCACTCAGAGATGGGGAGATAGCTCTGTGATATAAGCACCTGCCTGGCAAGTTTAAGGACCTGGGTTTGATCCTTGGTACTGCATGCCATGCTGACTCCAGAAGCACTGAAGCAGGCACCAGGACCAGCATGGTAGCACAAACCTGTAATCCCAAGGCTGGGGAGGCCAAGACTGGAGGACCACTACAAGTCTGAGTTGCATAGCAAGACCCCATACCAAATAAATAAATAAATAAATAATTTTTAAAAAGAGAATGACACTTTATACTTGCAACAACATGTTTGAGAATGTAGCCTAAGAATAAGAAAGAAGATATCTGGATCAGAGATTTGAGGAAATTATTACATAACAAAAATCATCACTCAGACTTTTTATAACTGCCATATAATGTGAGTGCATGACAATACCTCAAGCCTGAGAGGTATTGCTGGCCCGAATTTACACTGAAATTATGAAGAAGTGAAAATGTTAAGAGACTAGAGCTCAAAGAGTAGATATAATGTGCATTTTGTATACAATTATGTTTATATTATTATAGGCAAAGATCTGGAGCTCATCAACCTTGAGAATTTAGATGGAACTTCATTTATATTAACACATAATATCCCCAAGACTAAATCTCTCACCTGACTGGATAGAAACAACTTTTATTGGCTTCCTCAGAGCTGTGTACTCATGGCAGCAAATCAGTCTTGGTCATTGCTTACTGGTTTATGACCTTGAAATTCTGGACACCTGTAATTCCAAGTGAAATTTTGTTTTTCCCAGGATATGATCATGGTCCAGTTCCATTGTGGATACTGTTCCTTGTGTTTGGAGATTTGTATGCTAAACATCCATCAGTACAAGGGACCTGTTGCTTCTCTGTACAAATAAGATGTCCCCACTATGTTCATTCTCTGCTACAGGGTGTAGAATACAGTTGTGTACCTGCAAGTGTGACTGATTGACAAGATTCTTTCAAGGTACAAACACAGCCTCTTCTTGTGAGAACATTTAGTTTTTATTGTTATGGACTTTACAACAGTCTGGGTATCGAAAGACACAATGCTCATGCTTTGGTACCTATCTCATCTGTTGTACTAGAATCTTTTATCTATGAAGTTTCCTTCTCTGTGATCTATTTTCCACTACACCTTGTCGTTAGAAATGTATCTCATCTTCCATAGTAGAATTGATAGTTGATACTGTCAATGCAGAGTAGGTTTATGCATTGATCCCATTGTTAGAAGGAGGGCAGAAGTCAGTGAATACAAGTTGAATTTTGTTCAACTTCTTTAAATAGAACTATGTAATCAAAAGCCCAGAAGTCTGATAGCATTAAAGATGACTATTGATGGGCTGCAGAGATAGCTCTGTGACGTAAGCGCCTACCTGACAAGGACAAGGGTCCAGTACCTCATGCCATGTTGGCCCCAGGTGCTGAGCGGGCCACTGCAATTTGGCATGGTGGTGAATGCCTGTAATCCCAGTGCTGGGGAGATCACAAGTCCAAACTGCTTAGGGAGACCCCGTATCAGACTAATACTGAACAAAGAGTGAATTTCTGAATGGAAAAAGAGATAACATACCAAAATTATTATTAAAAGACAAATATATTTCTATGTCACTTTAACTTTAGAGTCTAAAATATATTAAATCATTTTAAAAAGTGTGAGTAGAATGGCCCTAGTAGTTTTTCATGATAGTATTAGCCTGCCTGGTGACTAATACGTTAACCCAAAATTATTATCCTTGGAAATTTTGAAATCAGGGAGTCTTTTTCCTGCCCCTGGGAGTGTTCTAGGAATTTACATTGCTGCTAGGTACTGTACAAGAGACAAACACATAAGTATTCATCCTGAGGAGAATAGATAGTGTGAGTTAGTGCTAAGGACACTCTTTTTTGTCTTTTTGAGACAGGGACTCACTATGCAGTTCAGGCTGGCCTTAACCTCACTTTGTGGCTCAGGCTGGTCTTGAACTCAGAACAATCCTCCTGCCTCAGCCTCCCGAGTGCTGGGATTACAGGCCTGCTCCACCACACCCGGCACTCTTGAATCTGTATGAGGAGCTAAAGTTTTGGCAGAAAGAATATAAATAATCATGTTTGTTTTATTCACATTGATTCCTTCAGTTTCTTTTATAGTCTCATGCTATCTTGCATCAATTTTGACCTTTTACTTTTTGGCTTATTTTGGAGGCAGTATCTTGCTTTCCAGTCCAAGCAGGCCATGAACTTACTATAACACTCTTGCCTTAGCCTCCTGAGTGCTGCATTTAGAGGAACATGCCAAAAGTGGACTGACATCAAAAACTTTTTTGTTAGGGACAACCTTGGACAAATAACAAAACCCAAACCCACTTATTAAAATAAAGACATTACTTCTGAGATAGGGAGACAGAAAAAAAAGAAACGATAAAGGAAATTAGAAGGGAAATAGTAGAAGTAGGTATAAAATTGTGTTCCTGAAAAAAAGTTCTGAATGTTATTACCCCAATTCTTACTTAAACTTCTTAGTGAAGTTGCCAAGGGTGTGGAAGCAATGAATCAGTCTGGGGGAGCTCAACCCAGCCTTGGCACTTTCTTTCTCACCTTAATTTTTTCATTACTTCATTATCCTCAGGATAATTTGTTCAGGTTTATTTCTGCACATGTCAATTAGAGGTAAAGTTTCCTGATGTCCTAGAGACCTCAGGGCTCTATTAAGATCCGCAGTTATGACTTGATGGGATATATTTAGAAACTGTCCCATTGCTTTCATGTTTACAAAGTTCTGCTTTTCTAATCAGTATATCAAACCAATGCTAGAAGATATTAAACTATCCATCAAAAGTCATTGTTAAAGGAAAAGTACTTGTTGAAAAGTTCTTTCCTTGTTTCTTCCCTCTCTACCTCCTTTTTTGCTTCCTTCCTTCCTTCCTCCTCCATCCTTTCCTTCATTCTTTTTATTTTTGGGGGGGTTTCCTTGTTTTTATTACAGTGCTGAGGATTTAATCAATGAAGTTGTGCAAGGAAGCAAGTATTCCACTCCCAACCTATATTTTCACCCTCAAAAGTGCATGATTAAGAAAAAGAAAATAGAATCCATTCATTGATACAAAAAACATGAAAACTTTAATTCTTTCAGAGATATGCATGAAAAAAATGAAATCTTTCTGTGCGAAAGTACAGCTATATCCTAAGCTCATGCTCATAGTGGGTTCATGTTTATATTTTCCAATTGGGTCACAGGTACTCAATATAGGAACTAGACATAAAAATAGGCTCTAGCTGAGAATACCTACTCTTCCAAGATGCTTCAAAAATATATTATGAATGGAAACTGAAAGATACAATAAATACTGGAGAATGGAATGAATTTATTCAAAGGGAAAGAGTTATTGAGCTAAGGAGAAGGAAAGGATAGGGAGTGGGGGAAAGAGATTTAAATATATATATATATATATATATATATATATATATATATATATATATATATAT
>PVKA01010740.1:5781-24988 GCA_004027165.1 Ctenomys sociabilis
TTTTTTTTTTTTTTTTTTTTTTTTTTTTTTTTTTTTTGGTCTTTTGAGACAGGGTTTCACTATGCAGTAGTTCAGGCTTGCCTTAAGCCCACTTTGTAGCTCAGGCTGGTCTCAAACTCACAGTAATCCTCCTGCCTCAGCCTCCCGAGTGCTAGGATTACAGGCTCTCCTCTATTTTTTGAAATCTATGTCTTTTTTAGTTTCCCTGAGAAATTCTTTCATGATTGTTGTCAATTCATTTTTTTTGCCTGAGAGATTATTTCTTATCTGATTTCTTCTATAGCTTTCTGGAGTCTTTTTCTTTACCTTTGTTTCTGTTATTTCAGAAATTTCAAGTGTGTGCCTTCCAAGTTCCTCTATGGCCTTGTCTAGGGGACCTGTTCTGGGTGGGCTGGAGGTCTGAGATTGCCTTTTGTCCCTTTGTTTTGACATTTTTGCAGCTTCTAATATTCAGGTGTAGGCTCACTAAAGCTCCAACTATTTGAGCTTTAGTGAAGCTTCCTTGATGGTGAGGAGGGAGGGTGACCCACAGTTTATGAAGGCTCTTCAGATACTGTGGGGCAGAGCGGGCCTCAGCAGGTCCCAGTATCTGCCTGGGGTCAGCCTATTTCTGCCCATATTATGTTTTTAATTAAAACTCCAAGCTATTACCAGATGTAAAATCCAACTGCAGGATTCTTTTGTAACACAGATTTGTCTCTTACATTATTTTTATGTAATCACTTATATAGATATTTAAAAATCATGGGCTCAATTGGGTAAGAAACTGAAAGTACATCTGTGAGAATTATACTCCACAGTAAATACCTCAATTATCTTTTCGCTGAGAAACTTAACCTGCTCTAAGGCATCTTAAGATAATTTACAACTCTTCCACTTTTGGGAAACATCTTTGATACTTTGGCCAATCACATCCAGTTTAGAATATATGCAGTTTGTGGGCAAAAAGTAGATTTCTCTTTAAATGAAGTTTGCCAATAATAAAATGCCACTAAAGCCACTTAAATGTCACAGAGCTACAGGGTGAGAAAGTAACTTGAGATCATTTGGTTCATAATTTTTCCATAAAGTATGTGAATATATAAGCTATTCAGAACCATATATTTCTTTGGATAGGCACACATTTAGAAATATCTGTAAGAATCATATTGAATTCTTTCAGGTAAAAGACCTATTCCTTAAATTTTAATGTGTAAGTTTGACCTCACATTCGTTCATTGTCATTCCCTGTGTTTCAGCATCAGTTATCACAGAATTGTTAGGTTTACGTTTCAGCTTATAACATATCTGAAGAATAGGGAACATGGGCTGGTAGTCCATTGCCTGTTATCTATGCTTAGCAATGATATTTTTCTTTAAAACATCAATTCTGAAAATGACTTCACTTGAATACTCCAATAAGAATAAATTAATGACATATGTTCTCTGTATTTGTATTACACACTTGCAATTTAACAGCAAGAATGATATCAAGACTTTTATTTTATAAGGAAAAATCAAATTTCGGCCGCAAGTGATTTGTGCCTTTGCACCAGCTCTTAACATTGCAATTATTTAAGCAAAACTGACTGAAATCTTAAAGCAAACTAAATGAAAATTAAATACTTCCTGCTGATTCACTAATTGTGTGGAGCATACAAATCACTTCATCCATATTCTCTACACTGAAGAAGATTTAAGAATTTCAAATAGCAAGTCTGTGTCTGAGTTTCAGTTCTGTCTCTGTAAAATATTGTTTTTGTTTTTTAAGCCTTAGTTCCTTCCCTAGTAAAACTGAAATTCTGTCATAGCACGTTGTTGCAAAATGCAATGCTTGTATTATGTGACCCTAAATATAATATAAGGTCCAGTATATTTATTATTTCCGATATCAGCTCCACTTCATTCCAAAGGAATAAATAATTATTTCAAAATATCGATGAATTAAAATTTGTTATTTTTCCTAGTTCAGGGAAATATTTTGGCTACTATGTAGTTTCTTTTCTCAGTTTTATATTTACTTCTCATAATATGTTGCTCATCTTTATACTGGTTGTAAACAGATCTGTATTGGTTCTCATTAACTATCTTAATTACTACCATTTATTGATCTGAGCTTATTAAGTGCCAGACAGTGGCCAAGCATTATTTAAGTCTCGCAGTAGCTTTATGAGGTACATGCAGTAATAAGCCCATTTTACTAAAGAGGAAATTGAGACAGAGAGGGTCAGTCTCTTACCTGAGACACAGAGCTAGTAGGTGATGGAGACAGGGTTTCAATCTGGGCACCTGACGGATTTTGCTCTCTTAGTTACCACATTCTGGCTCAAGATTGAGGGAAAGCTGTCTGCAGGCAGCCTAGGCTAAGGGCTGAGCTCGCCTCTGCCACTCCAGCGGCTAGGAGAAGTTCCGAGGTCTACTTCCCACTGACATGGGTAAGCACCATGGCTCACAGGTAAGCTGAGCTCAGGAAGCAAGGCACTTGAACTTGGCTTTTCTGGGGAGGTTGATTTCCCAAAGTCTATAGGAGATTCAGTAGGAAGAATTCTTACTAATGATTCAAACATTCACAACTCCATGTCCATAGTATACATTGGTCCTAAAGCACAGGTCTTCAAGTCAGAATATGGCAATATTTTTTTTTTCTAAATCTTACCTTTCTGAAAGTCAGGTTTTTCTTTCATTCTTTCTTTCATTCTTTTTTTCTTTTCTTTCTTTCTTTCTTTCTTTCTTTCTTTCTTCTTTTTGTCTTTTTGAGACAGGGTGTCACTATTCAGTTCAGGCTGACCTTTAGCTCACTTGGCCCAGGTTGGTCTTCCATTTCATGTGTGTGTGTGTGTGTGTGTGTGTGTGTGTGTGTGTGTGTGTGTGTAAAGGAATCTAACTCAGGACGGTACACTTGTCAGGCAGGCATTATGTCACTGAGCTATCTGCCTGGCCCCTCAATTTTACCTTTAATGACCAATAAAGCCATAGCAGAAGACATTTTATGGACTTGATCCTTTCCAGCTACTTTGTGCTAAAGGAAAAGCTGCTAGAAATTTTCATTATTGCATTGCTTAATGCTTAGGACTTACATGACCAGAAAGATGTAAAAATAAAGTACAAAATAAATCTCTTATGGAACATAGACCAGTTGACAAGAATATAAATTCTGGCCCAATGTGGTGGCACAAGGCTGTAATCCTAGCTATTCAGGACACTGAGGCAGGGTAATTGAAAGTTCAGTCCAGCTAGACAGGGTGGCACATGCCTATAATCCAGCACTCGGGAGGCTGAGGCAAGAGAATTATTGGGAGTTCGAGATGAACCTGGGCTGAAAGTGAGCTTATGGCCAGCGTGCACTGTATAGTGAGACCTTGTCTCAAAAAGACAAAAAGAAAACTCATACAATCTTGAGCAGTTTAGCAAGACTGCCTTAAAATTTCAATAACCATAAAAACAAAGAAACAAACAAAAGACTGGTGATGTAGGCAGTGTGGGATCAGTCCTCAGTACGGAGGGGGGTATGGACTCTGATGTCATAATTTTAACCCTATAGACAGGGTAAAGGGGAACTACAAAGCGTTTAAAATTGTACAAGTTTGAGTACTCACTCCCCATAGTGAATGTATTCCACAATGACAAAAAACACATACTACTAAAATTGTTTTTTAAAAGTTTCAACCCTTGGGGCCATGGATATAGTCCAGTGGCATAAGCACCTGCTTGGCAAATGCAAGTGCTGAGTTTGATCCCTGGGGCCAGGAAAAAAAAAAAAATCCAACCCTCCCTGGGTGTGGTGTTACACACCTATAATCCCAGCACTAATGAGGCAGAGGCAGAGGCAGAGGCAGGAGGATTGCTGTGAGGTACAGGCCAGCCTGGGCCACAGAGGGAGTTCTAGGTCAGCCTGAATTGCAGCCTTGTCTCAAAAAGACAAACAAAAATAACATCCAACCCTCTCTTTGGAAGATTTTAATAAAACTGCTTAAGCCCTTGTTTTCACTTCTATTAACTAGAAGTATGTTGTAGTTTGTGGTAACTGTTTTGCTGTTCAAGTTGAATAAAATCTAGTTTCTTATAAAACACTGTGTGTGGGTTTACTATCTTAAGCAACTTGTTTTCTCTCATTACATAGAATTAATTTAGAAGTAAATCATTACATTAAACTGAAAATAATCTGCCTGTTAAACATTCAGTTAACTGATTAAATAAAATATTCCTTTCACCACTGCAATATACTTTTTGAGTAAATATTATATGTATGTATAATAGAGGAAAGGGAAGAGTGGAGAGGTCTCTAAGTAACTAATGGCAGTATTAACCTTTCAAGCGTACGATCACGATAAGGTGGTCATGAATGTTAGGATGTTAGGAAACCTAACAAAATGAAATGCTGTATGATTTTGCAATGTAGTACCTGCTGTAAACGAGGGCAAATAATAAAATCAAAATAAGTATCTTTACGATGAATGCAAAAGTTAAACCTCAGAATTTCTATCGAACATCTTATTGATCATCCATGTCATCACTTTTAGGATTACTTATACCATGGATGGAAAGGGGTTGAAGTGTTTGCCCACAACTTGCAAGATAGATTCAAGCATAACATTAGCGTACATTTATAGAAAATGGGAAAATGCCAAGGGAACATAGCATCGAGTGAGACATTGCCACGATCCCACTGTGTAGGATGCCTGAACCTAAGCTGGGGCTTCAGGAGTCAAGTGAACTGGTCCTAGAAAGCAGTGGGCTGAAGGAGGTAAGTGCCGGAAAGAAGTATTAGCAAGCAGGAAAGTTGGGAAACATTTACAAGGCAGCCAGTCCAGGGTCCAAGAAGACAAGATAGAACTCACATTAAAGGAGCCAGAATTTGGAAGCAGAGGTCATATGGTGTGCTGATATGAACAGGTGGACTCTGGCTGGGCCAATTTGAACATCATGTAGATCTTTCTTTTTTTTCTTTTTCTTTTTTTTTTTTTTTGTCCACAGGGTTGATCTGTAATATAACTGCAGTGTCCTGAATGTTTGTCATGCACACCCTCCTCCACAAGTTCATACATAAAATCCTAATCCCCAATGAGATAACAGTAGAAGTGGGATCTTTCAACAGTAATTAGGTCATGGAAATAGTACCCTTGTAAAGAAGCCCAGAGTGTTCCCTCACTCTGTTGCTGTCACAAGAAGCCACCATTCTGCAGTCAAGGCAAAGCATCTCATCAAAACCTGACCATGGTGGTACCTAGACCTCAACTTCTAGGCTTCTGATATGTGAGAAAAAAATAATATTCATTATAACCATGCCATTCCTGGTACACTGTGGTAGCAGACCTAATAAAAGACTAATTCAGTCATTTATCATGAATATTTTCTTCCTGTAAACAAAGATATTCGGGAAGAGGATTCTCCTCTGGGCAGGGAGGCTTTCCCTTACTGAATCACATTATTTCTCATCTGCGGCACACTCTGATGTAGCTTGGCAGCAGCTGTCCAGCCAAGCAAGCAGCTGATTTTAACAATCAGGAAGGTACACGACTGGCAGCAAAAGTGGCCTCCTAAGCCAAGAGCGGAAGAGTGAGAACAAACTGTCACTTTGCCTGTGATGCTAACATACGAAAAGAGCGAGACTTGGAGTAACACAGAGAGGCCCAGGTAGGTAACGTAGCCCATCCAAGGGGCAGAGGGCCAGGCCTCCGAACTCTTTTCAATTTCTTTGATTTTGCTTAATGGGCTCAAAAAAATTTTTCTTTTAAAGAATAAAAAATAGGGACCGGGGAGATGGCTCAGTGGAATAAGCGCTTCCCTGGCAAACACAAGGGCCTGAGTTCAATCCCCGGTTCCGCCAAAAAAAAAAAAAAGAATAAAAAATAGTCTTCTATATGCTGATACCTGTGAACCTAGTAACTGTGCTGAATTTAACAAAGTGTAATAGAAGGGTCACACTCCAAATGCCTGCCATTCTGGTCTTCTAAATATGTACTTCTTGTCATGACATACCAGCTAGTACTATGCTGCCCTTTTTTAAAGGGTAGAAAATGAAAAATAAGACAAAAAATGTTACAAGACAGTCCTGCTACAATGCTACTATGTTGTATATGGATGGATTTCTAAATATCTATGTAAATATATGTAAGTGTTCATTCCTACTTTTTAAATTTTTTTTTCTTCTTCATATTCTGTATGGACTTAGAGTGTAGTATCTCAATACTTGATGGAAAAATACATGTTCCATGTTATGCCTAAAAAAACAATAAAAAATAGTAAAAGATGGCTAGGTGTGAAGGGAGTACATGCCTATAATCCCAGCACTCGGGAGGCTGAGACAGGAGGATTGTGTTAACTTTGAGACCAGCCTGAGCTACAAAGTGAGCTTTAAGGCTAGCCTGAACTGCATAGTGAAACCCTGTCTCAATAAAAAAATTAAACACACCATAAATTCTTCTCAAATATTCCTTTACATTTCAAAACACTTATGCCATCATTATTCTTCTTTTTAAATCCCATCCTTCTTGCAGGTTTCTTTTCTTTCTTTCTTTCTTTTTGTCTTTTTGAGACAGGGTCTCACTATGCAGTTCAGGCTGGCCTTAAGCTCACTTTGTAGCTCAGGCTGGTCTCGAATTCTGTTACTCAGAGGAGTAACAGAACTGCTTCAGGAAGTGGCAAGGCGTATGTTTTGAAGGGGATTAATAGCAATGTGCCTTTGACTATAGTGAACATTTTAAAATTCAAACACTAGATATTTTTGATCATAATTTAAATGTTGGTGATTATTGATAGGTTACCTTACACATTTAATTGCCAGTCTTGTCAGATATAAATATATTCTATGTCAGTATTTAAGAGCTACAGAAAAACAATCAAGCCGACAAACAGCTACATAAAAGCTCCTTATACTACAGAGGCAATGTGTGTGGGAGATACAAACAACAGTTACAGAAACACTAACAGTAAATAGCTATGAGCTAAATTTTGACAGGAATAAAAGTATTGCAGCGCCTAGAGAAGGGGACCGTAGAAGCCAGGCGTGGTGGACACACACAGTCAAGCTACGTGGGGCTCAGCATGAGGTCTCAAAATCTGAGGCCAGCTGGCTACCTCGGTGAGACCGTATCTTAAATTTTTTTAAAAGGACTAAGTGCCCACCACCAGATCAACGGATAAAGAAAATGTAGGATTTCAAGAACTCATGTCTGTAAAAATATTTTAAAATAAAGTTTCTTTTGTCACAAAAAAGTAAGAAAATGTAGGGTATACAAAACTACAGAGTTTTCAGCTACAGAGTAACGGAGTTCTGTCTCTTGGGGAAGAACGGGTGGCTCCGGAGATTATCTTGCTGCGCGAAAAGCCGGAGTCAAAAAGACAAATATTGTCTATTCTTGCCAATATTTCAAATGTGAAAACAATACAAAAATGTAGAAAATGTAGTGTACACTGGACAAGAGAAAGGGAATAAGATGCCTGCTGGGCACTATAGGCAAGAGAATAGGTAGACCTCAGCAAAACGTATCACACACTTTAAAGGCTGCACTGATTGATGAGCTGTGTCAGCTTGAGAAGTTTAGGAGCAAGTGACTCAGCAGGGAGCCAGGATCCTTACTTTATAAACATCCTCACCCTGTGCCAGAGGAGGGCTGGCATTGTGTCAGTGCCACATCCCAGCCCCAGGCCAGCTTGTTTGTAGTATAAGGAGGGGAGAGGGGCTGGCTAGAGGCTGCAGCCGCTGCCTTCCCTTTGCTCTTTTTCAGCTGCCATGAACTGCTGCTCTCGGCAGGTGCCGCTCTGCCTGGGAGCCAGCTGCCTATAGACTGAAACCTCCACTAAATGTGAGCTAAATAAATATTTTCTTCCTTAACTTTGGTTGTTAGATATTTTGGCCTAGCAAGGAGTGAAAAGTAACCGAGACAAACACTTAGAGCTGAGGGAAGGTGGGCAAGTGGGCCAATGGAGGAGTAAAACTGATTAACACGTGTTGTGTTATGTGCAGATAGGAATCTGCCCAATTAACCTCTGTATCCACTATGCACTAATTTAAAAAGGAAGAGAAAAGGACATACAAACAAGGGTTGTTAATCCACAAGTGCCCAGAAAAGTAGGTGAGGACAAGAGAAACAGTGTCATACCTAGGGTCCCTCAACAAGGGATTAAATAACGATATGGTCTATTATGGAGCATTGTGCAATTATTATACCAAGGGTAGAACTTTTAGCACTGAATCGAACATTTAGAGGGAGACAGGTCACAAAAGAAGTTATCGATGACAGGCCAGGTACGGCAGTGCCTACCTATAACCAGCACTCAGGAAGGCTGAGGCAGAAGGATCACAACTCTGAGTTTTCCTCAGGCAGTTTAGTAAGATGGGTCTTAAACTAAAAATAAAAAGAGCTGTAAGCCAGGTGTGGTGGGGCTGGCCTGTAAGCCCAGCACTTGGGGGCTGAGGCAGAATAATCGCCGTGAACTCTATGCCAGTTAGGCTACATAGCATGTTCAAGAGTAGCCTGAACTAGAGAGAGAGATCTTGTTTCAAAGGTTAAAAGCAAGCAGATCTGGGGATATAATTTACTGTGAAAACCCTGGGTTCAATACTTAGTACCACAAAAAAGGGTAAGATGTAGTCCCAGTGCTTGGGAGGCTGAAAACTGGGGGATGATGACTCTGAGTCCAATCTGTGTGCTGAGACCCTGTAAACCCTGTACTAAATATATATTTTTAAAAAGTTTAAAAAAAAAAAAAGGATAAGAAAAGGTTTTTTTTTTTGTCTTTTTGAGACAAGGACTCACTATTCAGTTCAGGCGGGCCTTGAGCTCTCTTTGTAGCCCAGGCTCCCTTGGATTTGCAGGATCCTCCTGCCTCACTCAATTTCTTTCTTTTTTTTTTTTTTTTCTGAACTGGGAGTTGAACTCAGGCCCTTGGGTTTGCCAGGGAAGCACTTATTTCATCACTCAGTTTCTTGAGTGCTGGGATGACAGGCATGCACCATCACACCCAGAGAATTTGGTAATTCATGAGAAAATATTTTCTCCATCCAAATGCATTCTTTCACTTAAGAACTCTCTTAGTATTACATATTTTCAATTTACTCAAACTTGTATTTTTCACTATTACTTCAAACTCATCATATTTAAGGGCAAGATAAGTTTCTGTGGGACAAGGGATATATAGCTCAGTGGCATAAGTGACTGTGGCAGGCACAAGACCCCTAGTTTGATCCCTGGTGTCCCCAAAACAAAAATAAATTAACTTAAAAAATAACATTGCTACAGTTAGGATTAAAAGTGTCATCTAACACCTCTTTGTGTGGAATGGTTGGACCATGAAAGTTGAGCCCAGCCAGGCCTAGCAAGATGGGAATGGTCACAGGACCGCACCTTTGAAGACTGCGTGTTGTCTCGTGTTGGCTCTTTCCTTCCTGGTTCTTTGCTGTTGTGCGGCAGGCATGCTTCTTCCGTTGTCCTCCCCTTGCTCCTCTGCCATAATACTTGTTCCTTGAAGCATGATCAAGACATCAAGACGGTTCATGGGCTGAACCTCCTGAAGCTAGGAGCTGGAAGAAACCTTCACCTTTTCAAGTTCTTTTTCTCAACTCTTGGTCACAGTGACAAACAGCTAAGAGAGACAAAAATGCTTGCAGCTTGTTAATTCTGAGCAGCAGCTTGGCACTCTCAAACTCAAATCATTTTACATCCTAGGCAACCGAGGTCTAGAGAAAATATGTATAGCACTTCTAATATGGGGGTGTTTTAGGAGCAGAACTGGAGCTGATAAACTTGTTGATAAACCAGACTTGTCCATTTCCTCCTTAACTTTAGACTCATCATACTTCAAGGCAGCATAAAGCTGTCACGGGCAGGGTTCCAAGTGTCCTCTTTTCTTGGTGTTGGACGGTTGAATCCTGAAAGCTGATCTTCATCAAGTGAATTAGCTCACTGAAGAGTTCGCAGTTCAATGGGGCCTTGGGACGTGGGATGGCCAGTGGAAGGAGGAGGGACAAGGAGGTTGGGCTCTGGAGCCAGAGCAAGGAAAATAAAAGACAGTTTCAGTAGTTGAGAAAATTTTCCCAGGGAGAGATAAAGTTAAAACTACCGAATGAAAGATTCACAGTGGAAAGGGGCAGCCCCAGGAGGGACAAAGCAAGCCAAACAAAGACAGCATCATGAGGGCCGCGCTTTTGGCCTTGCTGGGAGAAGGACAGCGGCTGAGGCGCTGCAGTAGGCAAGCTGCCACCGAAGCTAGGGCTCTGTGCAATCTAGCTGAGACTGGCCACATTATTTCCAGGACACGGGAAAGGTGAAAATTCAGTACCATCTATGAATTAAAAATTCCAGTATGGTAACAGAACTGAACAAAAACAAAGCCCTGTGCTACGCCACAGGACGCATAGCCATGAGCTCCCTCCACATCAGGAAAAGTTTAGAAACTGTGGTTAGGGTTAGGATCTTCTGAGGCTTGGGGTTAAGAGGTTAATATAATGAAGCAATATTAAGAGAGAGATAGACCTTTCTGGGGAGTAATTCTCTATTATAAATCAAAATTTAAAGAGTACTCACCTTTTCATTTAGCAATTCCACTTAAAGGAATTGATCCTGTAGGTATTATCATTTTGGAACAAAATGGCACGTATTCAAAGTGTTCATGGCAGCATTAGCCCTACTAGCAAAACAAAAACAAAACAAAAAAAGAAAAACTTGAGTAAATGTCCTGTGCTTAGAAACCAGCTCAGAGAATTATTTTGCTTCTACACAATGGGCTTTCTCACTGTCCTCATGCAGTTTGCAGTTACTGCTGGAATATTCCATTTCCATGCCAATATTATCCTCAGGAAAATTGGCCTTAGGGTCCTACTTGTGCTCAGGATATGGAAAAATAATGTTTTAATTCCTACTCCATATAAGCAGTTAAACATGAACATGAAGTCTTTCAAAAGAAAGAGGTAGCTGAGTGTGTACCTAGACAAATTTCAGAGATGTATATTTCTGGAAAATGAAAAGGACTGTGAATACAATAGGGTTTACGATTTACTATTTTTGCTTAAACATAAAATATAATACTAGTATCCACCCAGAAATACCTATGGAAGAACACACAGGAAACTGATAACACTGGTTTCCTCTAGAAATAAAAACTAGGAATTATGGTGGAGAAAGCCAATGTGTGCTTTCCAATGTATACGTTTTTATACCTTTGGGTTTTTGAACAATGTATATAAATTACATATAAAATATATAAGGAAGCATATAGATCTATAATACGTCTAAAAAGATAAAATGACTTGGAAGAAGACATACATTGGAAAGGAAGACAAAAGCTTTGTTTTGAGACAGGGTTTCAGGATATAATCCACAATAGCCTGGAATTCACTACGTGGTCCAGACAAGCCTCAAACTTGTGGTCCTCCTACCTCAGCTGCCCAGGTGTTGGGATGGCAGGCATCATCAGATCACGTAGCTCAAGTGCCATTTCTGCCAGTGGATGGTGGTGACCAAGTAGAAAACATCAAAATTACTTGAATAAAAACTGCCTAGGTATCAGGAGAAAGGTAATGAATTCAACTACACATGTCCTTCATCCAAAGGACTGTGTTTGGATTGGAAGTTAATTCAATCTCTTTTGTTTCGTTATTTTGAGACATGGTCTCACTCTACTCCAGCTGGCCTGGAATTCAGTGTGTAACTCACATTGTCCTCAAACACAAGACCTTCATAGCTCAGCCTCAGGATTTAGATTAAAGTCAGGGCCACCACACCCACCCTAAAATTAATCCAATTTTTAAGTCAACAAGAAAGGAAAGAATTTTCAAAAATGAAGAAGGAAAGGAAGAAAGAGAGGGGGAGCGAGGGAAGGAATCAAGGAGGGCAGGAAGAAAACTCAAGTGGTGTTGGATGCAGAATAGTAATGGGAGTCAGAGGTTTCCAGGTAGCCGAGTGAGTGAGCTGGTAATTAGCTGTACTAGGCAGGAAGGAGTGATGTGAGGAAGAGCAAGGTTCAGTGCCATCCTTAGGAGGAAATCAGACTTGTTGACTAATTAGACCTGCCTGAGGACTGGGAAGCATGCGCAGATGACTGTGCAATGACAGCTTTCCAGGAAAAATTACAGCATTCTCAACATCTGCATGCATCTGAGAATTATACCTGGATTCTTCATTTCCATGCCTTGATTTTAATCCTTAGGAAAGTAGGCCTTAGGGTACTACTTGTGATTCTAAAATGGAATAAGTAATGATTTAATTCCCAGCCAGTAAAGGGCAATCCAAATGACAGGCTCCACCATTTCCCCAGGGCTAGTTTGTAACCTGGGACAGAAATAAGCCGTGTGTATTAAATCAATACAATCACTCACAAGTTAAAAAAAAAAAAAAAAAAAAAAGGCAATGCTTTGGAGACTGTGTATTATATGAACTATTTCTATTTCCTAATGGTTTGCTTTCTTTCAATGATATAAGCCTGGCCGCATTCTCATAGTGAGCTATCCAGCTGGGCACTCAGTGCCTTGAGCAAACTCTCCATGGAGCTGCAGTGGCACATGTGCCTTGTGTCCACTGACATGTCCCAGTGGCTGAGCTCGTCTAAGACAGAGGAGCAGGTGATATGGCACAGCTTTTGGAGTTTTTTGTTTGTTTTTGTTTCTTTTTCTGCCAAACTCATGGAAGGAGCTTATGTGAACACAGGAGCAGAATAGAAGGGGGACAGTTTTAGTGTATGCCCACCCAAAAGGTGCTGTCAGTGGCCCAGGGATCTCTCTACACTTGACCCCACCAATAGCAACATCCACTGCCGACCAGCATTCCTGATTTTATCTTGGATCCCGTTTCCTTCTCAAGGGCTTGGTTTCTCAATTATTTGCCCACTTTCTCTTGAAAAGCTCTTCTCTGCCTGGTTACTCCCACCATCACAAGGCCTTCTAGTTATTCCTTTCTAACATATATACATTCACCTCTGAATGCTTTTGCTGGAACAAAATGCATAGTGCAAAGCCACTTGCCCAATAGAGATCTTGGCTCACCTACACAACAGTCTAGATGGAGCAGAAACGCTCAGGGTGTTGTTTGGCCTAAGCAGTCTCTATCTTTCCACTAGGTCACCTATAGCATGCCTTCAGGTCACAGTATGGTTGTCACAGCCCCAAACATTGCACCTCATAAGACAGTCCCACAAAGCAAAAAGGGCATAAACCACCCCAGACTGATCTTTGGAAATGCACATGGGCTTAGCGTGCCACATTGGGCTCTGGGCCGAAGTGCACTCAACAGTTCGTTGACAGGAAAGAACAGAAAATGGCCGCTAGGTAGGCCCCTGATAATGTGTGTTGTTAGACTATATGGAATTTATTTGATTCCTTTCGCCTGCTTTTTTGTTAGTATGTCTCATACTGTGAGGTCCTTTTAAGTTGTTTTATATTTTGAATCACGACATTCTGGAAGCCTGAAGGACCTTAGACCGTTCAGTTAATGTTTTTTTTTTAAAAGGTTTTCTAAGCTGAGATTCAAATCCTCAAGACCTGGCATAGACTCAACATGCCAACCTGTATCTCAGCCCCAGAGGCTTTATTTCAAGCTTATAATCTCCTAGGCACATGCAAATAAGCAAAGAGCTTAAAAATGAACTGGTATAATTACAGGGGTGCAGGCAGAAAGTCAGGCCTCACTCACCCGCAGCCCAGAGCCAACCAAAAGGTAGGTCCCTTCACACTGGAATTTGCAAAGCACGTCTCTTGTCTATCCTCTAATTTTACAGAACAAATTAAGAAACAAAATCATTTGATCTCTTTCTTTTACACATTACTTAGGATCATAGTTTAGATTTCCTGACTCCCCAATCTTTGTATATCTTTTTGATTCTATAATATCGTCAAAGTTTTCTCTTTACCCACACAGGAACAAAGTCCTTAGAGTAAATACTAATGTCCTTATGATGTAAAAAGCCTTTTGTGCTCTTTCTCTACTATTTCTGAGGTGTAGGTCCTCAGCTAAAGTGCAGAATTTCAGGTGCAAACCTGCAATGATTTATTGTGATGGAGGCAGAATGGGGCAGTGACTCAGCACCCAGGCCTTGGCAGGTCTATTAGGGCCTCAGTTTCTCCATTTGTCAAGTTGTAATAATTATAACACTTTCCTCTCTGGGTTATATGAGTTTATGTGCAATGTACTTCCCTGGCTTGGCACATAGTGTAATTTACCTGTTATTTTCTCTTATTTTTTCCAGAGTTCTTCTTGGTTTTTCTGTTCCAGAAGGGTAAGAGATACCTAAGTCCACGAGCTTCTATCTGTTTTACATTGAATCATTTCCATAAATTCATGTTGTTTAGTTGACTTTCTGCTCCACATATTTCTATGTTGTATCTTTGGCAATTTCACCTTCCATGGACACTAAGAATAAAGGCTCAAACATATATTACAGTTGAAAGGGGTCCCAAAGATTATTTTGATCATAAATGAAGAAAAAGGCAGTTTAGAGAATTCAGGTCACTTGGCTGTAATTGCTGACACATCAAGCTTCTCTATACTATCAGCTATGGTAGTCCAGTCCCTTGTGTAATTTAAATCAGGGCGCAAGTTCTGATTTCCTGGTCTCTGTCCTTATTTCCAGGGCTTAATAAATTCTCATCATATATTTGTCAAAAAAAAACTGAAATAAAAAAGAAAAAAGGGAGAAGTAGCTGCCATCAGTGCTCTAAATGACAAAGATAAGCTGAAGAATTGTGTAATTGTATGTAGACAAAATTCCCACATACTCCTCACCAAAGACAATTTTCAAAAGACTCTCATAAAGTTCAACAGTAAGAAGTGGTTTTAAAAATTGTTAGTATTTTTCTAATATTTTATAATCTTTTAATCAAGAACTACACTATTTTGAATTTGGAAGACAAAAAAAAATTTTTACATAGAGAAATACCTTACTGTGTAGTGTTTTACATGTAAGCATTGGTGGTTCAGTGGTAGAATTCTCGCCTGCCACGCGGGAGGCCCGGGTTCGATTCCCGGCCAATGCACGCTTTCATTTTTGTAGGCCTTACGTCAATCAAGAAATTTAAATATTATCCTTTAGGGAGGAAATATGAAGCTAAACTAATTTTCCAGCCTACCTTTACTTCGAAAAACGATAAATGCCGTTTATGGATTTCTTCAGGCTTTCTGTTGCATTGCTCTGAGGCTGTAGACAAAAGGTGTGTGGTGCAGCATTAAAAAATGCTTCAGCGTAAAGTAAAAGTAGACTCGCGGCTGCCCTTGGAGATGCCGGGGATTGAACCCGGGACCTCACACATGCGAAGCGCGCGCTCTACCACTGAGCTACATCCCCCAGCCCGGAAACAGGGCTCCAGTGCTGGTACTCATTCAGCACACGCAGTTCTAGTCAACTGCAGAAAGGTTATGATTATTTTAGTGGGTATCTCTGAAATATACGTTTTTCTCTGCTTATTCTGATCTGGAACTTTTCGCTGTGCACCCGGAGCCAGCGCACGCAGGGGCGCCGCGAGCCCACGCGGCGCTCGGATTCCCGGCCGGCTGGCGGCGGCGCGCGAGCGCGGGCTGCGCGCGCACGCGGGGCGGGATCACTGCGCAGGCGCCGGAGCGCGGGCTGCAGCCTGGCCTCGCGCTTGCCCCACGCTCGGGCCCGACGCTGACGGAGAGGAGCGTCTGGCTGCGCGCCCGGGACGCGCTGCGGGCGTCACCGCTGCAGCCCGACGAGGTCTGCTCCCGGGCACCCCCGTGCAGGTCTTCCCTTTTGCGCACGAAAACCTGAAACACAGCCGCTACCTCTGGAAAGCTCTCCCCCCCTCAGGAAAAGAACTTACCCCGAAGATTGGGTTTTTGTCGAGATCATGAGCAATTCACGCAGATCAAAATGAGTTTGCAGTTTGATTTTAATATGATTGGGCCTCAAACCGCAAACTTAGCTATTCTATAGCTTAGTCATACAGAAATAACTTTGTCAGTTTGATATTTACCCCTTGGGCCCGCATGACTGGGTGATGTATGATGATAGAAATGTAAATCACTGAATACCCCCTTTATCGTGCTCAGCAATCACTCACCTCTAATTGCACCCCAGGCCCAAATTTAAAGGCCTCCTACCCGGTCATGTTCCCTTGGGAAACTGCCTCTCTCCAGCAGGTTGAGTGCTAGGTAAATGGAGAGCTACCTTGCAGTCTAGAGAACAGGGTGCACGCTGAGTGGAGACCACCTCAGCTGTGGAGGAAGTCTCAGACCCTACGGGGACAGACCCGTTGTCGGGGTGCTGGGAGACGACCTCTTTGGAGGCCCAGTGAGGGCCTGGACTTTCCACTCTCTTCAGTTGTGTAGAGCACCCTGTGTGAATGGAAGGGTCTGTTCACTGAAAGAGCAGGAAGCGCAAGTTTCAACATCACACCACAAACTTTGTAGTCAGCTACTGGATTAAAAATAAATAACTGTGTTCGGTTACAATAATTTAAACAAATAATGATAATACTCACTTCATATACTAATCTAATACAACTAAAATACAGAATGTCCACAAAAATATTAGTGAATGGTCTCTAATAAGCACCGCTACAGGACTGAGCTTTCCAAATCACTCCTATATTCCATCTTAAAACAGAATATCAGCATGCTCAGTCGATTGTGAACCACAAATTGCAGTCATTTCTCTACTCTAGTGCAAATCACAATCATGATACGGTCTTGTGAAAGAAGTGCTGGACATGGCGGTACACTCCTGTAATTCCAGCACTGGGAGGCTGAGGCAGGGGTGTTGCTACATGTTGGAGGCCAGCCTGGGCTGCACAGTAAGTTCAATGGTAGCCTGACCTATACAGCAAGACCCTGTCTCAAAAACCACAAAAACACAAACACAAACAAAAACGAACTATAAAAGAAGCATGTTTTACCTTTGGTGACTTCTTTTTAGAGTTCCCTTTTTCATGTAGCATTTTAATTTTCCATCATCTGAGGCCTTCCTTTTCTGGTACTTTTCAAGCAATCATGAAACTTCAGTGCTAAACCAGAAA
This sequence comes from Ctenomys sociabilis, assembly GCA_004027165.1. NCBI lineage: Eukaryota > Metazoa > Chordata > Mammalia > Rodentia > Ctenomyidae > Ctenomys > Ctenomys sociabilis. The sequence continues at coordinate 22,724 of PVKA01010740.1, forward strand.
AGCCTTTGGGTAGGTATGCACTTGTCCAGCTTCATGTGGTCAAGGCCATGTATGTGCACTCACCCAAGAAAATGAGGCTCATCCAAAAGCCAATAGAGGGTGGGAAACTCTTTGGTCTGAATTCAGGCCTTGGGCCACTGAGATTGGTGGAGAGGTGAACCAGGAGGGAAAGTTTTCGGTCAGGGGCCTTGTCATAGATCTTGCTGGATCACATGTGCTTCTTGTGCAAAGGAAGCTACCTCAGCTCACTCAGTGAGATAGAGAGGCCAGGCTCAGCTACGTTTCCAAAGGTGTCCTTATAAGAAATATTTTTAAAAATAAAAGAAACCTATTTCTATTTTCTGTGCTCCACACACTTCTTTTGAGGACATTCTCAGTTTCTGTTTTTCACATCACTGATATCATTCACAGAGACTCGCCCAGTGCCCCCATTGGAAGCAGATGATTGACATCTCTGGCACTGCTTTCACATTGCTTCTTCAGCTCTTCACCCTCTTGGTTCAGCAGATGTTGAGAATGCTTCCATGGAGGTGGCTAGGAGCTGACATGATTATTCCAAGTCCAGGTGGTGGCTATCACTCCTGACTATATAGGAGAATCATGAGGAGCTCCTTTGAAAAAGCCCTGGTGTGGCCAGAGATATAGCTCAGTGGCACAGGGCAAGGTCCTGAGTTCGATTCCTGATTAACCCCTCACTCCACCCCCAGTGCTAATGCTTGTGTAAATCCAAGCCTGGCCCAGTTCTCTGAGAGTAGCTAAGTGGTAGGCTACCGATTCTCCAAGAGTAGCTCCAGGTATAAGTATCCTTAGAATACATGTTAAAAGAATATCACATGTGACTGGCTGGATATATGTACAGAATGTATAAGACATACAACCATCAAATGTAATTAGCATATAGAACAAATGGAATCAGCTCCTTAGAACATGCTCATCTTTTGCCTAGAAGCTTGTACCTGTGGGCCACCATCTTCCCATTAGATGGTCCAGATGACGCTAATGAGCAATTTATATGTCCACAAGAGATGCTTATTGTTATGCTAGTGATTCTCAACCTTGGCAAACTCAAACAAACAAACCTGATGCATTGATCGCACCCTCAAATATACTGATTTAGTGGTTCCAAGAGGCCCTGAACATGAAATTTGAGAAGCTAATTCTAATAGGTAGCCTTTTTTTTTTTTTGGCAGAACCGAGGACTGAACTCAGGCCCTCTAATAGGTAGCCAAGCTAGAGAGGCACTGTCTTCATGTCCCAGTGTGTGAACCCAAGGCTGCTGTAATTCTGAAAGTGGAAGGCTCCTCGCCCAGAGGCCCCAAGCAGTGAGAAGTTGGTGTTTTTAGAGAGTGAAAGACTGGGACTCAATCCAACTTCTTCCCAGTTTCCTTCATGTAAATAGAAGCTTATAGAGATAGGTGTCCAAATGGTGAAACACACATTTCTTACCTTCAAATTCTGCTTCTGCCACCTCACTTTCATGTTGTGTGACTAGGTTCCGTAAGTGAGGTGGCCCTGCTGACTGCTGGCCACTAGAAAGGCACGAGAAGGGGCTGTGAGGTGGCTGGGCAGCCCGTGACCTGTACTTGGCACCTGATAGTGTCTACCCACTGATCACAGGTAAAATGGACCTGATTGCTTTCTCCAATATCTGAAGGGCCAAGAAGCTTTTTATGTTGTTTGGTTTGGTTTGGCTTTGGTGGGGTGCACAGATGTGTATGAATGGCCGGGCCTAGTGGCCCATTTTTGTGATCCCAGTACTGAAGCAGAAGGATCAGTACAAGTTCAGGCCAGCTTGCACTCAGTAATGAGTTTAAGACCAGCTGAGCTACAAAGTGAGATCTTGTCTCTCTCTCTCTCTCTCTCTCTCTCTCACACACACACACACACACACACACACACACACACAAACACCCCACAGAGGACTTGCCTGAGTAGTCACCCAGTTAGTGAACACACTTTCTCAGTGTCAGGAATCCTGTTTTCTCTTTGCACTAGCTGGGAGAGTTCATCTCGGCACCACACAAGCTTATTGCCCACCTTGGAAACAAAGGAAGTGTCTCAGATCAGGCTGCTGGTGAGACAGATTCAGTCAGTGTGGGTAACATTTACTGAGCACCAGACAGCTTGGCAAGCTAGGCACAGGTGACATGGAATATCAGGGAATGCATATTCTGATGAGGAAGACACAGCCACTGTCACTGTGATGCAGCAGAGTACAACCATTGGCAAGAAATTAGGCTCAGGGCACTATGAGGGCACCTGGGG
>PVKA01010740.1:25088-63538 GCA_004027165.1 Ctenomys sociabilis
GAGAGAGGAGGGACAAAGATGGGAGGGGGACAAAGGAAGGGGAGAGGGGAAAGAGGAGGGAAGGAGAGAGAGAGGAGGGGGTGACAGAGAAGAGGGAGAGAGGAAGAGAGGAGGAAGAGGAGAGAGGAGGGAAGAAGAGAGGAAAGGAGGGGGAGACAGGAACAGAGGAGAAAGAAGGGAGAGAGGGGAGGGGAAGGGGGAGAGAGGAGGGTGAAGAGAGAGAGGGAGGGGGAGACAGAGAGGGAGAGAGAAGAGAAGAGAAAGGAGAGGAGAGAGGGGAGGGGAATGGAGGGGAAGGGAGAGAAGAGAAAAGAGAAGAGAAGAGAAGAGGAGAGAAGAGAGTTTTGTCTTCCAACATGGGGCCTAATGCACACTGGGAAAGCACTGTACCACTGAGGAACATCAACAGCCATTTTTATACTTCTCTTTTGAGGCAGGAACACACTTGCCCAACAAGCCTCCAACTGTGAGCCCTGCCTCTGCCTCCTGAGTGTTTCAGATCGCAAGCGTGCACCATTACAGCTTTATTGGTTTGTTGGTTTTTTTTTTTTTTTTTTTTTTTAGCACATTCACCCTAGGGAATTTTTGCTTGTATGTGATACATCTTGCTCCTTCATTATGCCTCTGTCCCTACCTGTGACCCCTCTTTGTCTGCTTATTTACTAAAGCTTTATTTTCATTGTCTGACTGTCCCTTCCTTCCCCAAAAGTCCTTCCTTGCTCTCTTCCTCATTTGAACATTTTCTTCCCATTTTCAAATATCTAGTATACATTTTGATTCTTATTCATACTTTCAGTTTCTGAAAAAATAAACCATGAGACCAGAGAAACAACGTGATATTTACATATGTGTGCCCAATTCATATCACTTTAAAGCATAGTATCAAGGTCCTTCCAGTTAGCTAGAAATGTGTCAAGCTTCATGGCTGACCTGTATTCCAATATTTAAAAGAACACACCTTTTTATCCATTTATCAAGTGATGGCACTGGGACTATTTCCAAGATTTAGCTATTATCTATATAATAATTTAGCTCTATTATTTAGCTATTACAAACTGCACTGCTATACATGGATGTGCACAAATCGTATTTTACTATGTTATGATACTTTTACTTTTTGGGGGAAGATACCAAGAGGGGGAATAGCTGGGTTGAATGGAACCTCTCGTCTTAGTTTTTTAAGGATTCTCCACACTGATTTACACAGGAGTTGCACCAGTCTCCACTCACATCAATAGTGGAGAAGAGTTCCTTTTCCCCACAGCCCCACCAGCATTTATTATTGGTTGATGTGTTGATAGTAGCCATTCTTTCTGGAATGAGATGGAAATTCAGTGTTAGTTTAATTTGCATGTCTTGAATGACCAGTGATGTTGAACTTGTGTGTGTGTGTATGTGTGTGTGTGTGTGTAATGGAGACTGAGCTCCATTACAGGACCTTGTGCTTGTCAGGCAGGCATTTCTGCCACATTTCTCTCTCCAGACCCAAAATATTTTTTCATGTTGTTTTTGTTATTTGTTGTTTGCTTATCTTGTTGAGACAGGGTCTTGATACAATTCAGGCTGGCTTTGAGCTCACTTTGTAGCCCAGACTGGTCCTGAACTCACAGCGATTCTTCCGTCTCCACCCTCGAATGCTAGGACTACAGGTGTGTACCACCACAGCTGGCTCAATGTTGAACATTGTTCATATATTCATTTGCCATTTGGACCTCTTCATCTGAGAAGGGCATATTCATTTCAGAACCCCATTTTTGGATTGGTCTTTAAATTTGGGGGATCTGATTTTTTTTAAGTACTTTATGTGTTCTAGATATTAGTCTTTTGTCTGAAGAACAATAAGCTGAATTTTTTATCCTACTTTGACTGTTGTCTGTTCATTCTGTTGGTGATTTGATCCAAGTGTAAAACCTTCTTAATAAGATGAGATCCCAATTGTTGATTCTTTGTAGGAATTCCTGTGCAGTCAGGGTTTTGTTCATGAAGACATAGGTTTTGCCTACTCCTATGTCTTCAAAAGTTGCAAAGAGAGACCCTACACATAAATGAAATAAATCAGACCTGCAAATGCAAACATCATGCACTTGGGAGGCTGAGGCAGGAGGATTGTTGTGAGTTTGAGACCAGCCTGAACTACAAAGTGAGCTTAAGGCCAGCCTGAACTGCATAGTGAGACCCTGTCTCAAAAAAAAAAAAAGACAAAAAACAAACAAACAAACATCATGCTGTCTTGCCTGAAAGAACCTGAAAGAGTTAATAAAATCTGAAACATACAATAGATACTATAGAAGGGAAAGAATCTGTTCAAGGGAAGGAAAAACTGGGATAAGGAAAAGGACAGGAGAGGAGGGAAGGGAGAGAAAGATAATATGAAGGATGGATTGGATAATTGCACTGCTGATTTCTGCTGGTCTACAGAGGGGAGAAGTCAATGCTTAAATTTTTTTCTTGTCCTTTTAAATTTCTTATAACTTGTTCTTCCAACTTTTTATGCTTATATCTGGTAATCCGAACAACTACTTTGAAGACAACATACAACAACCATTTAGTTTTTCTGTTTTAATATTTAGATCTTTGATTCCCTTTGACTTTAGTTTAGTGCTTGATGATATACATAGATCTAGTTTCAGGTTTCAGCATGAGGAAAGCCAGTCTTTCTAGCACTATTAGTTGAAGAGGCTATCTTTCTTCCAGTAAATGTATTTGGCCTTTTTGTCAAAGGTAAGATGGCTGAGTATGTTTGAAGTTGTTTCTGACTCTTCTACCCTGTTCCATTAATCCTTAGGTCTGTTTTGTTTTTCCCTTACTGTGGTTTTTTTTTTTTTTAAATCACAGTAGCTCAGTATAAATTTAGGAATGTGAAGTTCTTTGCTTTGCCTTTGTTGCCTAGAATTGTTTTTGCTCTTGTAGGTCTCTTCTGGTTCCAAATGAACTGTAGGAACATTTTCTGTAGTTCTATGATGTATGCTCATGGTATTCTGATGTGAATTTCATTAAATCTGTATAACAATTTTGGGAGTGTGGTCATTTTTTACTATGTTGGTTCTTCCTGCCCAAGAGCAAGGGATACCTTTCCATTTTCTGATATACTCTTTGATCTCCTTTCCAGAGAGCTATAGTTTTCATTATAGAGGTCTTTTACATCCTTCATTAGATTGTTTCTTAAGTGTTTCATTTTGTTTTTTTTTTTTGGATGTTACTGTGAAAGGGTTTTATTTTTTCTCTCAGTGAATTTATTTGCGTATAGGAATACCATTAATTTTTTGAGTATTGACTTTGTTTCTAGCTATGTTACATAATTTGGTTAAATCTAGAAGTCTTTTGGTGGAGTTTTTGAAATTTTCTACGTGGACAATTACATCATTCACAGGTAGTGACATATTGTCCTCATTCATTTCAGTTTGTTTGTCTCTTCTCAGATTGTGTGGGCTAATGTTTCTAGAACTACATGAATAAGAGTGGTAAAGGTGGACATCCTTGTTGTGGTTTGGGTTGGTACAAGGACACATTTCATAATGAATTACGTCGTCATATACAAGAAGTGCGGGAAATGTATCCACACTAAACACTAAAACTCCAGCTGAGGGCCTAGATCCTAACATCCTACTTGAGTCCAGCTGAAAACCTAGAGCTCAAAGCAGTGCCTCCCACAAGTCTAAGTGGAGCCCACAGCAAAGTCTCATGCAGGTCTGCTTCACATTTCTGTGCTGGAAAGGCCTAAGGGTCAGTGATGGAAGCTAGGAAGTCTGTGACAGCAGGATGAAAGATCTGTGCTAGCAGGCTGAGGGGTGTGAACTGGGGCTAGGAAGCGATGCTCAAGGTGAGCACCAGAGCTCCCCCAAAGGTACCACAGCCATCCTAAGCAACAGTGAGGCCCTGAGCTCCCCCGTGAGAGGAAAGCTGAATTCCCATCAGGAAAGCCAATGCCACAAGCTTGTCCATGAGGTGGAGCAGTGCACCATCTTCCAATCTGGAACCAGGAAGTTATCCTCAGAAAAGCCAGCATGACAAGGTCCTCAGCAGAATAGCCCAAGAGAACTAGCAGCCTCCAACCCTCCAACACTTCCATACAGCAGGCCTAACAGCATTTTGGTAGCTTCTCCTACTCTGCATTTATGCTGCTGGCATCAATCCTCAAATGAGTCTCGTGTACCCAGTACCATGCTAGTTACCTGGGTGTAAAAATTTGACCACCAATTAAAAAGCCACTGCACTTGTCTTGTTCCTTATATTGCGTTGTTACATTATGTTATGTGTGTTGTGTTATGTTATTGAGACTGGGTCTCACTGTACAGCACAGGCTGGCCTCAGTCTCACAGGGTTTCTCCTGCCTCAGACTCCAAAGTGCTGCGATGAGGTGTGTGTGACCTTCCCCAGCTTGTTCCTTATTTTAGGGTGAAATCTTTCAGATTTTGCCCATTTAGTGTGGCTGTTGGTTTGTTATAGATAGCTTTTATCAGATTGAGATAAAGACTATTCCAATTTTCATGGTGTTTAAAATCATGAAAGATGTGAGACTTGGTCAAATGCTTTTTCTGTATCTAGATGATCATATGAATCTTGTACTTGGGTCTGTTAATATGGAGTATTAAAATCATTGATGTTTGTATATTGAATCGTCCCTATGCCCCTGGGACAAATCTTACTTCGTTGTGGTGTATAATTTGCTTGATGATTTGTTGTATTCTGTTTTCCAGTATCTTCCTAAGGATTTTCGCATCTGTTAGGGAGACTGGTCTGTAATTCTGTGTTTTGGTTGGATTCTTCTTTGATTTTGATATCAAGGACAAGCAGCTTTTTGAAATACATTAGTTTTTCCATTTGTATTTCTGTTTTATTGTCTTATGTTCTTAGGGTAAGACTTTTATTCTTAATGTCTATGTACCTAATATATAGCCAATAAAAATATCATAGTGTTCTGATGACAATTCTTTATTTGTGATGCTTTTCTTTGCTTCACTTTCAGTCCTAATTGACTTTTATTTCAACAAATACTTTGGGGGGTCAGCTTTGTGGCTCTGTGATAGAACACTTTTCAGTCCTGAAATACATTATTTTGCTTCTCTGGGTCACAACTATTAGTAATTCTTCATCACCACAGGAAATTACCATGAGTAGCAACCCAAGGGCCAAAAAACTACTTGTTATACTTAGTTCAGAGCAAGTTGGTAAGCATTTCTCTTTCCAGTGTGTACTAGTTAAGGTTTACTTAGAGGAATTGATATAATGTAAGGAACAGAAATAAACACAAAATAAGGAACTGCAAGACTGGCTTACGACAGTCAGCCGCAGAGTCAGATGAGGGAGCGTGCAGAGGGCGTCTGCACACCCCAGACTGAAGAATTCACTCCCAAGGCCTGAAGCTCACTGCTGTGCTCCATGCAAGTCTCTATCTGTCAGCTAACGGGCCTACGAGGGGAGACTGGAGAGTCTGCAACGCAAGCGAAGGATCAAGCAGGAGGTCGGAGTCGGCTCTGCTCTGCAAACCAGGTGATGAAGGCCAAGCTGAATATGAAGACCAGAGTTCCTCCAATGAGGTGAGGGAGAGAGAGAGCGATCTACCACTTCCTCAGCCCCCGTTACCCTTTTTGCTGAGTCACTCTGAGGCAGAACCAGTTGCCTTCCAGGGCGGGGCCCCCACCAGCTGGAGCTGCCAGGCAACTGCACTGCAACCGCACCAGAGTCCTCCCCAAGTTGACACAATGTGTCAACCACTACACAGTGTGTACGCCAATGTGGAAAGTCATAGAGATCATAATTTGCATTGAGAATTAGAAGTATGTATGTAACATTAAGTTAGATCCTAATTGGAAAGTGACAAATAATTATAGTTTAGATTCTCATTGTAATATATTAAAGCAGAAGAAGATACATATTTAGGATGACATTTAAGGGGAAAGATGACACCAAAAACATATATATCTGGAAATTATCAGTGGTTGATTGGTTTTAAAAAGGATGTTTTCAGTCTGGAAGGGAGAAAAATAGCTATCAGTCAGTAATTTTCTTTTTCATGAATTCTAAATAAAGGAAAGATGTGAAACACTTTGGTTGTTTACTTATCAACAAAAGGGATAAAAAAACAAGTCAGTAATAACAAAACATTCCTTCTCAGCTTTTTTGCTACTCTACTTTGACTGATGATAGTCAGATCAAGAGGAGAATGAACATCGCAACCCTTTGGATTCAGAGGTTTAACTGCAAAAGGTTGTGCCTCCAAGCTACTGTAATCCAATTCTGGTTTAGTTATTGTGTATCAAAATATTTTAAAAGGTACAAAAAGGATATAAATGTGAACTGGTGTTCCACATGACTGTATTCATCAAAACACATGACACTGACAAGTTAAAGCAAGATTTCTCTTGGTCACTGTTTCCACCTGTGGTAGGACAGCTTGAGGGTGGAAGTGGCATGGTGGCTGGTAGCAGGGCAGTGTGACAGAAAGCTCTGGACTCATGGCAGCTGGAGGCAGAGAGCTCAGGGAAGAACTGGGCGCAAGAATGTACCCTGCTTAGCCCTATTTCCCCTATTTCCCCCCACAATCTAGCCACCTTCCAAACATGTGACCCTTTTGGAGGACCTTGGAACCATAAGATGTCCTTCTTTGCCTTATGAGGCCATACTTCCCTTATCCTTACTCAGAGAATTAAGATTTCTTCATCCAGATGGCAGACGCTGACAAAAGAGCTACAAGGTGCTGCACATGGTTCCGGGGTAAATCCTGAGGGAATCTGACTGACCTTATCAAATACCAAAGTTACATTTTAGTTATACAGATCTTGCTTTAACTTGTCTTAACCATCCAGCAGAAAAGTATAAATAGAGGACAGTTTTGATGTTAAAAAAGGAGGGGAGGGAAAATATATATGTATACACAAGAGAGTTAGGATAATTATACAGCTACTTTCTCTTAGTCCACTGAGAATACAAGTTTGTACTTGTATTGTTTGGACAAGATATCGTGTCTGTGTCTTGTCCTCTGAATAACTACAATGAAGACAACAATATGCAATGTATTAATTACTGTAAACATCCTACTAAGCTGCTTTGAAACTGTTTCATTGCTATTTTATCTTTGTTTCTCACTAAAATGAATAAAAATTTAAAAAAACCTAAATCTTCTGTTTGTGTACCAGAAAGCAGAAATTGTAATAAAAATAACTTCATAAGTAAGAATATTTGGATAAATGTTGTATGAAATAGCAGAAAAAAAACACTCTGTAGCTCAACCAAATTACGCATAATTATGCAATACAAACATGATAATGCATACGTGCTTTAGGAATACTGACCATTATTCTGCTCTGCCTTGGAGCCAGCTGAATACGGACTGAATTGTCCCGTAACTGTGAACTACAGAAACCTTTCCATCCTTCAAAAAAAAAGAAAAAAAAAAGAATACTGATCAGCTTTAGTAACTTTTTGTTTGTTTGTTTTTGCAGTACTGGAGAGTGGGACCTTGTGCTTGCCAGGCATTCTCTTATGCTGCTGAGCTGTCTCCTGGGCCCATTGATCAGCTTTAGTAATGTAAAACACTTTAAATACTAATCCACTATTGATCAAGTTAAACATGTATTAGAAATAGTAATTATGCAGAATATGGTGTTTAAGATGATTTTCCAACTTTCTGTCTTGAATAATACATACCTGGTGATGTGGTCCAGTGAAACATTAGGAGAGTGGATTTTATAGATAGTCACTGATGGCATTCTTACTTTGTTCACTTCATCTTTACCAAGAAGAGAGTTTAGAGTAGAAGATGGCTTAGGATAACAGCAAAGGTTTGGCATTGAAATATATACTTGAGAGATCACACTATAGAGAAGATAGATAGAAAGATAGATAGATAGATAGATAGATAGATAGATAGATAGATAGATAGATAGATATAGATAGATAGATAGATAGATAGATAGATAGATAAGGGGTACAGGGGATAGCTCAGTAGAATAAGTACTTGCCTGGTAAGCACAAGGGCCTGAGTTCAATTCCTGGTTCCGCGCCCCCCCCCAAAAAAAAATGATAGATAGGTAGATAAACTTAAGTGTTTTTGAGACAGGGTTTCACTATGCAGTCCAGGCTGGACTTGAACTCACTTCAGGATGGCCTTACATTTGCAACCATCCTCCCACCTCAGCCTCCCAAGTGGAATTATAGACATGCATGCTCAGCTAATATTTGAGATTTGTCGCCTCTTTTTTTTTTTTTTTTTTTTTTTTTTTTTGCTGGAACCAGGGATTGAACTCAGGCCCTTGCACTTGCCAGGGAAGCGCTTATTCCACCGAGCCATCTCCCTGGCCTGATATTTGAGATTTAAAATGTCCATTTGACTGAGTAACTTATGGAGCTTATCAGTTACTCTTACTTTTATCTATCTATCTATCTATCTATCTATCTGTCTGTCTGTCTGTCTGTCTGTCTGTCTGTCTGTCTGTCTGTCTGTCTGTCTATCTATCTATCTATCTATCTATTTATTTTTGTATTTAGAATCAAACTCATGACCTTGTGCTTGCCACACAGGTGCTTGCCACTGAGCTATACCCCAGCCATCAGCTACTTTTAGTAATAGTAATTTCATTATAAAAATCTAATGTTGATTCTCCTTATAAATGATTACAGTACAGTGATTCCAGGAAGTATTCTTGTTTTTCTTCTATTTCATGTTGTTGACTATTTAATGCCTTCCCAAAAGACATTAATTCTTTCAGAAAAAAATTCATCTGAAAATGAGATTCAAGAAATTTAAAAATGAGAAGAGATACAATAATTTTAGATTACCAGGAAGCTCACAAATGAGAAAAGGTATTTTTTTTGGCCCTAAAAAAGGTTACATTTGTTAATTCATTCTTAGAGCAGCTGTCTACTGAGCACCTACCATCTTCTGGGTAGCTCCATATGAGCACAGGGAGGAATGCGTAATCCAGACTGAGGAGGACTGGGACGATCTCTGAGGAAAGCTGAAATATAAACAGTACTATAGGTAGCTTATTGAGTACCCAAGAGGAAGGGCACAAAGACAGCACTGTGAACACAGGAAGAGAATAAACAATGCCCCAGAAGCCAATATCATTGTGACTTTAAGCAACAGCAAACATTGTGTGCCTTTCATTATGGATTATGTAAAGAAAGATCGAAACAATATCTAGGTTACATAGGGCTTTACGAAGCAAGAACTCATAAAGGTGTGTAAAACACATAGATTTCTGTGGAAGAAAACAAAATGAGGTTTTGTTTTTAAGAAGTCATTCTAAGCCAGACACGGTAGTGCACAACTACAATCCTAGCACTCGCAAAGCTGAGGCAGGAGGATGGTTGCAAGTTCAAGACCAGCCGGGGCTACAAAGTGAGCTCAAGTTCAGCCTGAACTGCAGAAAGACCAAAAGAAAAGGAAAGAAAAATCATTCTAGAGACCAGGGGCATAGCTCAGTGGCACAAGCACCTGCCTGGTAAGCACAAGGTCCTGAGTTTGCTTCCTGGTATCCCTCCCAATAAAAGGCATCCTTCTGGCTTCAGTGTGTTGGGCATATGGGAAGGGGCCCGACAGGAAGCTAGGCCAACTGCTGGCTCCTCTTGACATCTGGTAACAAGTCTATCAGTTTGGGTGACAGATGCTGATTAGAGCTATGCTGCCTAATGTGGTAGCCACTAATGACATGTATTTGTGGTAATGTGACTAGGCCAACTTGAAGAGGTAAACTATTTTATTTATATGTTTTATAATGACTACAGGTCAAATGGTGATGTTTTTGATATGTCGATTAGATTAAGTTGTTAGAATGAATTTTATTATTTCTTTTTTCATGGCTGCCAGAAAATTTTAAAATTTTACCCTCTTTTCTGGCAGGAACCATGTAGGTTGTCAAAGAAAAGAAAAAGAAGGTTCCTGCAGTGCCAGAAACCCTTAAGAAAAAGCAAAGACGGGGTGGGGGAGATGGCTCAGTGGAATAAGTGCTTCCCTGGCAAGTGCAAGGGCCTGAGTTCAATCCCCGGTTCCACAAAAAAAAAAAAAAAAGAAAAGAAAAAGCAACGACATTTTGCAGAGTTGAAGATAAAGTGCCTGAGAAAGAAGTTTGCCCAGAAGATGCTTTGCAAAGCAAGGAGGAAGCTCATCTATGAAAAAGCCAGTAACTATCATAAGGAGTACAGACACATGTACAGAACTGAGATCAGAATGGCTAGTATGGCTAGAAAAGTTTGCAACTTCTATGTCCCTGCAGAGCACAAACTGGCATTTGTCACCCTGATCAGCAGTATCAATGGTGTAAGCAAAAGGCCCACAAGGTGTTGCAACTTCTTCACCTTTGCCAAATCCTCAGTGGTATCTTTGTTAGTTCAACAAGGCTCAATTAACCTGCTGAGAATTCTGGAGCCATATATTGCATGGGATACCAAACCTGGAGTCAGCAAATGAACTAATATACAAGTGTGGCTATGGCAAAAATCAATAAGCAGCAAATCACCCTGACAGATGATTCATTGATTGCTCGATCTCTTGGTAAAGATGGCACTATCTGCATGAGGTACCTGATGTATGAGATCTATACTATTGGAAAACACTTCAAAGAGGCATTCTGTGGCCACATTACTGACCATTCAAGTTATCACCTCCATGAGGTAGAGTGAAGAAAAGGCCCACCCATTTTGTGAAAGATGGAGATGCTGGAAATAGAGAAGACCAGATTCCTTCGTTAGAAGGATGAACTATCTACCATGGTATCTACCATGGTGTTTTTATGATTTGGCTAGTTAATAAAGCATTTGCTTCCAAAATATTTGCATATGTTGGCTCACATTATATTTGCATTGTACAGCAGAGATTGAGAATGTGAATAAGGAGAAATTTAGAGAAATGGCTTTAGAGGAAATTGATTGTGAGCTCTGTAGGATAAGGGGTAGTAAGAAATAAATTATTCACAAGCTTCTGACTTGAGCAACTAACTAAGTGACAGGGTAGTAGATGTCAGTGCTCCTGGAAGCAAGAAACATTTTTATTTAAAAATACAATAGAAGCAGGGACCTGGTTCCGTAGCCAGCCTGCTGTGCTGGCCTCGCCCCTGGGGTGCATGGAGATGGCCACTGAGACTGGACATGGTGCTGCGCGCCTGTAATCCGAGTGCTTGGGAGGCTGAAAATAGGAGAATCACTAAGAGTCCAATCTACATAGTGAGACCCTGTAGACTCTGTACTATACATTTAAAAAATTAAAAAATAGAAAAAGATGGAATGTTTGTGCATAGAAATATAAAGGCATAAGAAAGGGAGACAAAAGAAGTGTATAAAAAGTATCTTAAGTGTTTTTCTTAAATAGAAGGAAGACACATTCATTACCTTATTAGAGTCAAAGAAAAATACAAATTTTATTTAGAAATACTCAGTTGAATATATTAGCATAAAACATTTCTTTTTTTGTCTTAAAGAAAGAAGAAACAAAATAAAGGAATAGAGAAGAAAAGAAGCAAAGAGAAAAGAGTTCAACTAACTGGCCTTGAAGCCACGCTTAAAGATTTGAAGAAAGTAGACAGCCTTCAGAAGAGCCGGAAGGATTTTGGGCAGCACTACAGCCCAGAAGAGCAGAGGATGCCACCGAGAGCTGCTGTGGCCCGCAGCAGCACAGAGGAAGAGCACTGGCAGATTGCATGGGTAGAGATTTTTGTTCTGTACCCATTGCAAAAGAATAATAAAACGGCAAGTGTAAGAATTGAAAAAAAGTGTGAGAATGAACAAGGATTGAAGAAATGAACATTGGCTCGTTAAGACTTCTTCTGGACAGAAGCACAGAGAAGAATGTGCTGACCAGCTGCTTGGATAATTCCCTGAGATCCTATCAGCAAATTATGGTCAGCAGGATACTTGGAACAAAAATTTCAAATATGGAGGAATTCAGGATGTCAATATGGTCTTAGGAGTGTACAACTGAAATAGAATAAAAGTGAAAGTTAATGATGTGAAAATCAAGGAATTTTTTAAAAATGGTAAACTATTTTATTTACATTTTAGCATAAATAAACTGAAACAATAATTTCACATAAAATTATATTAACTTAAAAGATTGCTATCATTTTATTTTTCATTACTATTAGTTTTATTATCCATTTACAATCTTCACGTGGACTTTGAATTATATGTTATATCTTTCTATTTGTATTTCTTCTTTTGAGTTCTAATACTAGGGAGACTACATGATATTTACACATGTGGGTCTGGCTTATTTCGCATATAAGTATATCTTCAAGTGGCATCCACTTAAATATGAAGGTTTCAAGTTTATCATTCTTTATAGCTCAGTAATACTCCACTGTATAAAGATACCACATCTTTTTCAACCATTCCTCATGTGATGGGCATCTTGGTTGTTTCCAAGATTTGGCTATCACACACTGTGCTGCTATAAACATAGGTACACATTTATCACTATAATGTGACATTTTCAGTTCCTCTGGGAAAATTCCCAGTAGGGGGATAGCTGGCTTTACTGGGATTTTCAGTCCTAATTTTTTAAGGGGTCTCCAAACTGATTTCCATTATGGTTGCATTAGTCTACATTCCCATCAGCAGTGGAGAAGGGGTCCCTTTTCCCCACATCCTCTCCAACTTTTGTTATTTGTTGATTTCTTTATGAAAGCCATTTTTTCTGGAGTGAGATGGTATCTCAGTGTTGTTTTAATTGGCATTTCACAGATAGCTGGTGATTTGGAGCATTTCTCATATATTTAATTCATCCTCTGAGAGGTGTGTGTTCATTTCTGATGCTCATTTCTGGACTGGGTCTTTAAATTTTGGGGGCCTAATGTTTCTTAGTTCTTTTTTTTTTTGGCAGAACCAGGGACTGAACTCATGCCCTTGTGCTTGCCAGGGAAGTGCTTATTCTACTGAGCCATCTCCCCAGACCCTAAGGTTATGATTTTGGGTTTTTTTTTGGCAGAACTGGGGATTGAACTCAGGCCCTTGCACTTGTCATGGAGGTGCTTATTCCACTGAGCCATCTCCTTGGTGCTTATTAGTTCAGGTTTTTTTCCAAATTTCTAGGTTGTCTTTTCACTTTGTTGGTAATTTCTTTTGATATGCAAAAACTTCTCAATAAGATGTGGTCCCAGTTGTTTATTCTTTCAAGTATTACCCGTCAGATATGATTTTTGTTCATGAACTCTTTGCATACTTCTATGTCCCATGAACTCTTTGGCTGTTATTGTGTGATTGAGAGTTGTTATATCTTCTTGATTCAGTTCTGGTAGTAGTTCCTCCTACTTTCTCTTCCAGATTTAGTGTTTCTGTTTTGTTTAGATCTTTAATCCATTTTGACTCTAGCTTAGTGCATGGTGATCGACCTGGGTCAAGTTTTAGTTTTCGGTATGTAGAGAGCCAGTTGTTCCAGCACCATTTATTAAAGAGGCTATTTTTCTTCCAGTAAGCGTATTTGGCCCCTTTGTTGAAGACCAGGTGGCTAAGTGTGTCCATAGAGGTCGCTGCATCTTCTAAACTATTCCATGGATCTTCAGGTTTATTTCATTGCCAATATCATGTTGATTTTATCACAATAGCTTTGTAGTATATTTCAAGTCAGGAATTGTTGACCAGGATGGCCTTTGCTATTCTAGGTCTTTTCTGGTTCTAAATAAATTTTAGGAACAATTTCTCTAGGTCTGGGAGGTATGTTGTTGGTAGTTTGATAGGGATTGCATTAAATCTGTTAACAATTTTGGTTCTGCCTGTCCAAGAACAGGGAATATCTTTCCATTTTCTAAAATCCTCTACTATCTATTCTTTCAGAGTACTGTAATTTTCTGTGAAAAGATCTTTGACTTCTTTAGTTAAATGAACTCCAGGGTATTTCATTTTCCATGGTGCTATTGTAAAAGGTATTATTTCTATAATTTCCTTCTCAGTGTGTTTGTTATCTGTGTAGAAGAATGTTACTGACTTTTGGGTATTGACTTCATATCCTGCTATGCTACTGAATTTGTCTATCAGTTCTAGTAGCTTCTTGGTGGAGTTTTTGGGTTTTCCAAGTAAAGTATCATATCATCTTCAAATAATGATAACTTAACTTCTTCTTTACCTATCCTTATTCCTTTTATTTCTCTTTCTTGTCTAATGGCTCTTGCTAATGATTCTAGAACTATATTGAATAAGAGGGGTGATAGAGGACATCATTGTCTTGTACTGGATCTGAGAGTAAAAGATTTCAATTTTTCACCATTTAGAATTACATCGGGTTGTCATACATGGTTTTATCAAATTGAAGTGGAGGTCTCCTATTCCAATTTTTACAGTTTCCTTGCACTGTGGTCAGAAAATATGCATGGGATAATTTCTGTTTCCTTGCATATACTTAAGCATGATGTATGGACCAATATGTGGTCTATTTTAGAAAATGACCCATGTGCAGCTGAAAAAAATGTATATTTGGCTGTGGTTGAGTGGAACATTCTGTATATGTCCACCAAATCCATTTGTTCCAAGCTCTTGTTCAGTTCTACTATTTCTTGGCTAATTTTTTTATCTGATTGACCTATCTTTTTGGAATAAGGGTGTGTTAAGATCTCCTGTTAAAGATTGTGGTCTTGGATATTAGATTTTCCATGTTCATTAAGATTTGTCTTTTATAGTTTGGTGCTCCCATGCTTGGTGTGTACACATTTATGAGTGTTACCTCTTCCTCTTGAATTCTTCCCCTAACCAGTGTATAGTGGCCTTCTTTATTTCATTTGATCATTCTGGGCTTGAAGTTGAGACTGTCTGAGAACAGGATTGCTACCCCTGCTTTTTTATGAGATGCTGGGGCATGTAGTATTATTTTCCATCCTTTGATTTTCAACCTGTGAATTTCTTTATGAGTTAAGTGTTTTGTTTTTTTTTTTTTTGTATACAGCATATTGTTGGATTTGTGTTTCCTAATCCACTCTGCCAGTCTATTTTTTTTAATTGGTGAATTGAGTCCATTTATATTGATGGTTATAAATGAGATGTGTTGATTTATGATCAACATGTTATTAACCTGCTGTTGTTTACTCCTTTTTGTCCTGTGTTTAATTGTTTGCCCTATTTAGTGGGTTTCTTCTGTTCTCATTGTTGGAGTTCTGATCATTTTGATCCCTCTCTAGAACATCTTTCAGTAGTCTGTGTAGGGTTGGCTTTGTCATCTTGAAATTCTTTAGTTGTTCTTTGTCATGGAAGTATTTCACTTCTCCATTAAACTTGAAAGAGAGTTTCGCAGGTTATAGTCATCTGGGCTGGAATTTGTTTTCATAGAGGAATGGTAGTACTCTGCTCCATGTTCTTTTTGCCTTCATGATTTGTGAAGAGAAGTTGGCCATAATTCTGATGGGTTTTCCTTTAAATGTGATGTGTTTTTTTTCTACTAGCTTTTAGTGTATTATTGTTGTGCTGGATTTCTAGGATCTTGACTATTATATATCTCAGTACATTTTTAGTTTGGTTGAAGTTATTTGGCATTCTATATGTGTCAGTGACCTGAATGTTAGATTGTTTCCTCATATTTGGGAAGTTTTCTGCTATTACTGCTGCCCATATTCTTTTGTATCCATTTATTGTGTTCTTCCTTCTCACTAATGTCTATTGGTCTCGCATTTTTCATCTTTGCATCATCTTGCAAGTGATGAATTATTTTTTCCTGCGTCCTAATTGTTTTTAAGAGATCCTCTCTTATCTTTTCTAGCTGCACCAGCCTCTTCAAGATCTGAAACTCTGTCTTCACTTTCACTCAAATGTTTTTGCATGCTTGTGCTTGAGATTTTAAGTTCCTGTGTATCTCTTTGACTCTGCTTCATGTGATCTATTTCCTTCCTGTGTTGCTCATTCAAGGAATCCTTCATTTTTCTAATCCCCTCTACTTCTTTTTTTTTGTCACTGTCTTCTTTAGAAGTTGTTATTAATTCTTTTACTGCATAACTTGTTTTCAGATTGAGTTTCCTCCATATGTTTCTGCATTTGATTCTTTACTTCAGATGCCATGAATTCAGAGATTTCTTTTTTTTTATTTCGGAAACTAATTCTGCTCTGGTTTCCTCTATACCTTTCTACTTCACTTCCAATGCTACTAATCCATACATTTCAGCTGAGCTAGTGTCCTCTGTACTTGTTTTGGGTGGGCTCGAGGCCTGAGATTGCATTTTGCTCCTTGTCTTTATCATTTCATATGACCCTTGACCTTTGGTGTATGGTGTAGTTATAACCTTGTCACCTACTGAAATTTGGGTGAGCTCTATTAAGTTTGAGTCTATGCATTTATGCCTGGCTTGGGTCTAGCAGTTGTGTTCAGCTCCTTCCTGCTGCAGCCTTTGGAAATGATTGTGTTGTTCCCCTCTGACACAATAGTGAACCTGTGGTGCCCCTCTGTTGTGCCCCTGGCCCAGGAGACACAGGGGAACACAGAATCTCTCCCACACACTACCTGGGCCTGGGCTTTTGCTGGATCCAGAGATCCTGAGAGTGTGGATGAAGTTCTCACTCACTGGGTGGGCTTGTGGGTGGGGTTCTGGAGGTGTAGAGGGGTCCCAATGGCACAGTAGAGGGCCTCACTCATGTAGCACATGTGAATCTTGGTCTGGAGAAGTCCCGCAGATGCAGGGAAGCTGGAAACTCTCCCAGACACTTGCTGAGCCTAGGCTGGGCTGGATCTAGGCCTGGACTTAGGGAGGTCTGGAGGGCTTCTAAGAGCAAGGCAGAAGTTCTCACTCACAGGACAAGCTGTGCTAGCTCTGGAGGATGGGGAGGTCCGTCCAGTGCGGGGAATGGTCTCGCTCTTATGCCACAGGAGAGAGCAGAAACTCCCACACACTCGCAGGACCTGGGCTGGGTTGAAAATCAAGGAATTAAGAGGCCAGAGAAAGTCACACGGACAGCTCACCTCAGAAAGACAGGGGTATGGGCAAGACCTGCAGGAAGCTAGATACATGGAAAAGGGCAAAGGGCAAAGTACAAAGGGGTAAAACATTGAGGACAAGGAGGAATTAGATTTACAGACTAATAATTATCCAGTTTGTTTATATACAAATTAATAAATGATTTTATTTTGTAATTTTACATTGCAATAATCTCCACCCTTCTCTCCACATAGAGGCAATATGTCGTACTCCCCTGTCAACATGTGCACACACATACAGTCACATATGCCACCAACTCAAATGAATCTGGGTTCTGAGAAAAAAAATGTTACTGACAATTTTAATAAAATGCATCAAATTATGCATTTCCTTTTTGTGTTGTAGATAGAAATAAAAGGATGTGAGGTTTTCTAACATGTTGACAATGGAATTGCTTCCATGTACTTAAACAACAGCTTCTAATGGTTAAGGGCAGGCAATCCTAGCACACCCTAGAGAAGTGGTTTTTGTTTGTTTGGTTGGCTTTTGTATTTTGTATTTAGGACAGGGCCTACAGGGACTCACTACACAGATTGAACTTGTAGTGATTCTCTTGTTTTTAGCCTCCCAAGGGCTGGGATTATAGGGGCGTGCCACCACGTCCACAGTGGTAGTCTCGGTGCCTCCTTGGTCTCCATGTCTGCCTAAACAAGTGCTTTAATCTGCCAACCTGTCTGGCCGGCTCTTGGAGTACTTTTGAAGACAAATTTTATAAGAAAAGGAGTACTGAATGAGGAGTCTGAGGATCTGGGCTCCAAACTGACTTTTGGTTGTCAGTTGGGTCTTTCAGGGCAAGATGTTTATCCTGGCTGAGTCGTTGCCCTCACATCCGAGGAAGATGGGTGGCTTTTACAGCTCTTATAACTCCACAGAGCTAAGAACATACTCGGTACAAATGTGTGCAGGAAATTCCCTTAAAACTGTTAAGCTTTGTGTAAATTTATATGCCAACACCTCTGACACAGGTGTTTAAGATAGGGTGGTGCCATGTAGTCTAGGCTGGACTCAAACTCACTACATAGCCCATGTTGGCCTCAGCTGAAAACCTTCTTTCAAAGTCTCTGTTGTGTTAAAATTTTAGATGTGCAGCACCATCCCCAGATAATGAAGTGCTTTTGCTGTTGCTATAGGACTTTTGAAATCCTCGCTATCATTTTACTGACATATTAACATCTCTACAGGGCATTAGGAATTAAGTCATGACTTGTGAAAGGCAGTTACTTGTTTACTGATTGTTCTGGACTTTAGTGGGTTTCTTTGTTGCTTTAATGTATGGATGTCCAACTTTTTGCCAGTTGCGCTGAGTGAAGAGAAACTGCCTTGGGCTGTCTGCAAAATACATATGATTAATACATCCAATAATGAAATTTTTTAATATTTTACTTTAATAAATTATGTTATGAGATGACACAATGAGCTTGTTTAATAATTAAATACTAAAACTCATGTCTGCTTGATCACAGTAAATGCTATCTCTACAGGCGTGGGCGGGACAGGCAGGTGGAGTACTAGTGAAGGTCATAATCAGAGCATGTCCTCACCGAGGCTCACACATGATCCTATGCATGTACGATTGATTGCTCTGTGTGTGCGGAAGGCGGAGTTCATATTGTACAGCTCCCTCCCCTGCACTCCTTTCTGTTGTCCTTCCCCCAATCTGTGCTCCAGCAGCACACAATGGAGTTGTCAAAAAGCCATCAAAAATCACATAATAATGTTAAATGTTTACTGTCTCTGGGGCCACATTATTTGCTGTCCAGAGCCACATGTGGGCTATGGGTCAGATATGTGGGCTTTAGAGGATGCACCGATGCACATCATCTTTCTTTCTTTTTTTTTCCATTTATGTATTTGGTACAGGACCTCACTATGCAGCTCAGACTTGTACTGATCTTCCTGTTTCAGCTTCACTGCTGGATTACAGGCATGTGCCACCACTCAGTCACTGGCTCAGCATGCCATGGGGGTGGGGCTGGCATGAAATGCGGTGCCAAGGAATGAACACTGGTCCCTGCGTTTGCCAAAGGCACTCAGTCCGTTGAGCTATCTTGCTGGCCCTACATCATCTCTTTGATTTCCTTAAAAGTGGGAGCATCTAAGAATCTTTAAATGCAGCTGCCTATGCCTTCCTTCTTGGAGGTTTTTCCCTTTGTTCTTAGATTCAGATACCTGTATTTTAAATAAATCCCTCAATTGATTCTAAACACACTAAATTTAGAAATACAGATAGAACTCACATATCATGCAAGTTACCTATTTGTGATATATAGCTTAATATTTGTTAATGTACTTGCGAAATTGGGCAACTATCACCATTAAATCTGGCATCTGTTGACTTACATCAAAGCTTGGTAGACACTGAGGTCAATGTGTAAAGAATTCCCTGCCTCTTTCCAAAAATAAAAAGGCAAATCATTGCATGGCCTCCAAATAATGTTTTGCCAGCAGTAGTAGCCACCTACTAAATAAATGTCTTCTGCTTTACAAAACAAGTTGAAAGCACTGTAAAGAAAATATACTGCTGCACAGCTAGAGGACTGTGGGATCTTCCTTCTCATGCTGGGAAATCTGGCCAGCTTTGGGTGAGAATTTCTGAGGGGAAAGAATCATAGGCCAATCAGGAGTCACTTGAGATCCTCCTGGAGGCCTGTTTTCTACTTTAAAGGCTTTTACTGTCCTTAAGAATTCAAGATCAATGCAGCCCCTGATATGTTTGGACAGAGTGTGTCTTTCAATAGCTTATTGACATTTCAGTTTGTCTGCTTCCAGAACTCTATTGTTGACTGAGCCCCATCTCTGTTTAATTAGAGGGGAAAGACTTTTCAACAAAAACACTTAATTGCTCCCATAAAGGTAAGGTGTGAGCCAGAAACAGAGGAAACTCTAGAGAATCACATCTCTGTTTAAGCTGGTGGTTTAGATTCTGTAGGTTGAGATACTTTTCTTACTCTGGGAGAAAAATGTTCTGAGGACAATACAAGGCAGTGAAGCCAGGTAAATTTCTTTTTTTGAGACAGGGTCTCACTATGCAGTTCAGGCTGGCTTTAATCTCATTCTGTAGTTCAGGCTGGTCTCAAACTCACAACAATCCTCCTGCCTCAGCCTCCCGATTGCTAGGATTACAGGTATGTGCCACCACACCCGGCTGTACATTTCTTTTCTGGCTTTCATAGACAGAGTTTCTTACTTAGTTTACAGTGTAACAAATTTCTCAAACACCATATTCATTTATGAGTGTGCTAACTAAATATATATATATATATATATATAACTGTGTATAGTGTATAGGTATGTCCGATTCTCTCTCTCTCTCCCTCACATTCTTTCCTTTTATCAGAGTTAATAGCCACTGTAGGGAGAGCTCATGTCAACAATACTTAAGGTGAAGGTAAAAGCTACAGCATCTAAACTTTCCCACAAACTCTTATAAAGGTTGTAGACCAATCTTCAGTTTCTGAAGATGATAAAGAGGTCTGGCACTGAACTAGAATACATTTTTATGCTTTCCTTAGCACAGGTAGTCATACCATTAGAAGAAGTTGTCTTTAATTAAAGTGTAATAATAGCCAAATGCAGTGGTTAGGTATCAGGGTAAAACTAAAGTTATGATGGAGTATATCCTTGTCAATTATAACCAAGTATTATATTTTCAAAATCATGACATTAAATAAAAGCAGGATGCAATTTATATTTAAAAATTGGTTATTTTCCTTGCTGCTAAAAGAAAAGCAGAGCACAAGGTGTTTTTTGAAGTTCATTATTTTCCTGTACTATATACAGAAATTGTCAATTTAGTAAAAAGCTCAGTCAAACTATCTATGAGTGGTTTGCAAATGCCAGGAGTCCTGTCTGAAGATTGTTCAAGCCATTACTAATATTGCCCTGTATTGATCTTCCTTTGGTTTCAAGCCCATGGCCTCACAACATCACCCTTGTTTACGTGTCTGAAAGCAGCCCTTGCTTCCAGGAAATACTTTGTAATCAGGCTCTTAACAATTTTGGGTTGCATCAACCACGTCCCAAACTTAACACTCATCTTTCCCAGTCAGGCTTTCCAGGACCCAACTCACCTCTCTTTGTTTGGGTTTCCATGCTGACATTTAGAAAAACAACAGTCACTCCACTCATAGGGCCCTTTTTCTATGTTCTGTACTAATTTTAATACTGACTTTCTTCTAAAAGCTCCAAAATATTTTAAGGATTTTTTTCCCCTTTTTTGCAAGACTGAGCTTCCAAGCTTGTATTTTTTAAGTGCTTCCAAAATTTTTTCTTAACATATGTTGCACGAAGTCTGTCCTATTAACAGAACCCAGTACTCTTCCAAATAGTATAATAATCCAAAGATTTAGCCTTTCAGAGAGCATTTCTAGGTTGTACAATTAATTTGAGCTTTGTGCTCAGCTCAAATTATTTTGTTTAGATTAGTTTCTCCCGTTTCTCTTCTCTCTGATCGCCAGAGCGTTTCTGAGTTTAGATGCATTCTTAGAACAGCTAAGTCGGTGTTTATCTGGGCAAGGATGCACTGCTTTGTACTTATGGGGACAGAGGAAGATTTTTAAAAGATGACAGCAGTGTAATGTTTGACTCCAGCTTTTTATTTTTTTTCTGAGCTGCTCTCCTCTGCCTCCCCTCCCACTCAGGAAACTATAAAATCGTAGAATTTGATAAATGTATATAACAAATTAGAATTTTGAGAAGTGTGTGATTAACCATTTTGATTGCCTGGGCCTGGATCTTAGATTTGGATCTTTCTCCCTGTATATTCTTGAGAAAATTGGAACTCTGTACCTCAGTTTCTAAGTAGCAATAATAAAAATAGAGATCGAATGCTCAATATATAAAACTCACTTTGAACACTACTTGGTACATGGAAGTAATACATATTAGCTATTTCCATATAATAGCACTGAATAAAATAGCAGGATTATGTGTCCCATATGATTTTGAAGCTGTACATGAAATCTTTAGGCCACAGAATAATTGTGGGAGGAATGTGGGATAAAGATCTTATTTTTTATTTAGTGCCTTGAGATTTTACTTTATTTACTGCTTTGAAAAATTTGTGTCTTGCCTTGAATTACAACTTGTTTCATAAAGAAATAACATAGTGCTGGGGAGATACTCAGCAGCATAAACACCTGTCTGGCAAGCACAAGGTCCTGAGTTAGATCCTCAGCCCCCCCCCCCAAGAAAGAAAGAAAGAAATAACACTGAGGATATTTGGAAAATTTTGTAGCTGTTGAGAGTATATGCAGTTTGAAATTCATTTCATGATGGATTTAGGATTTAAATGCAATCTTTTCCAGTGATTTTTGACAAATTTGAGACACCAGGGTCCTGGAATTCCACCATGGCAAATGTGCTAGGAAATACTGGAAGATATTTAAGTATATATATTTTTTTTTCATTTTACGTATTTTGTACAGGGTCTCATTATGCAGCTTGGACTCATACTGATCCTCCTGTTTTCAGCCTCCCCAGTGCTGGGATTATAGGCGCGCACCACCTCAGCCAGTTGTGGCTGGCCCGGCGTGCCCTGGGGGCAGGGCCAGCCTAGCATGCCTGATTGGGGATCCAGGCCTGGTCCCTATGCTTGCCAAAGCAGGCACTGAGTCCAGTGAGCTGTCTCACCAGCCCTACTGGAGGAGATTTAAGGGATGCAGAGCAGAAGTGGGCAGAAGTGTCGTCACACTCACGTGGCAGTCCACTTGTGAACTCCACCTAGATCTCACATAGACTGCTGGCAAAGCCAGAAGCTGAGACAAATACCAAGAATGTGATTCCAGATGATCAGTTCTTGATTTACTCTGTTTTGATACAATTCTATGGAAATGACTCAGCCACTACACAGGAGATTTCTACCTGCAGGTCCACTTCATAGCTACTGACACATTTAAGCTATGGATAGGACTCTGCTTGTTTAATGATTATGACAGACCCCTAAGCAGGATTGTCTACATTTGATTCAAAGAACTCTTTGTGTGTGTGTGTATGGAACCCAGGATTGAACTCAGGGCCTTATGCTTGCCAGGCAAGTGCTTACTCTACTAAGCTATCTCCTCAGCCCTCAAAAAACTGTTGATCAGCCGGGCATGGTGGCGCATGCCTGTAATCCCAGCACTCTGGAGGCTGAGGCAGGAGGATTGTTGTGAGTTCGAGACCAGCCTGAGCTACAAAGTGAGCTTAAGGCCAGCCTGAACTGCATAGTGAGACCCTGTCTCAAAAAGACAAAAAAACAAAAAAACAAAAAACTGTTGATCATAGTAACATTCCACATTTTCTCCTAATCTTACAAATGTATCAATTTGGTATTTTTTTATGTTCAAGAGCATGAAACTTATCTTTTAGAGTTAGGATGCAAAAATATCTAAAACAACAACTATAAAGATAGCATTAAAGTGACACACATCACAGAAGAGTATAGAAACAAAGAGGAGCATGTAGGAAAGGTAGAGCAGAAGATGCTTGTGTGTATTGCATTTGTCTTTCATAACTGTATGGTCTTCTACTCTGTTCCAGCTGCTATAACAAAACAATGTGGGTTGTGGTACACTATAAGCAACAGAAATTCATGTCTAAGAGTTCAGAGTGCTGAGAAACCAAAGATCAGGGATCTCCAAGATTCATTGTGTGATGAATTTCTACCCATGGACCAAGCCTCTGAAACCGTGAGCCTAAGTCAATTTCCCTCGCTGCACACAGAAAGTGGCTTGTTATTGCTGTGTCCTTGCACAGCTGACCAGGGCCTCCTTTACAGAGGCGCTGTCCTTATGGCCAGCTGGCTTCTGGAATGTTCTGCCTCTAATAACGAATTTGGGTTAGGATTTCAGCATGTGACCTGATATATATTTGAATATATATATATATACACACATATATATTGTATTCATAACATATGTATGTATTACTTTGATTAAAAAAGAAACAACATAAAAATTAGCTAAACTGTAAAGTTGTGAACCACATTAGAAGAACAACTGTAGCTCTTTTTCTTACTTCTATAAAATAGAGCTACAGTAGGACTAGAAATCCCATTCAAGCTGGCTATCCCACTACTGGGAATTTTCCCAAAGGAACTGAAAACATTGTATAATAGTGATATATGTGTACCTATGTTTATAGCAGCACAATGTGTGATAGCAAAATCTTGGAAACAACCAAGATGTCCATCACACGAGTAATGGTTGAAAAACGTGGTATTTCTATATAATGCAGTTTTACTCAGCTATTAAGAATGATAAGTTTGAAGCATTTATACTGAAGTGGATGCCACTTGAACATATATTTATACATGAAATAAACCAGACACACATGTGTAAATATCATATAGTCTCCCTAGTATTTTCTGCGAAAAGCAGAAATACAAATGGAAATGTACAACAACTAAAATCAATTGAGTCCAATAAGGCAAAGTGAATGGCATATGCTGCAGGATATTAACCAGCTTTTTTTCTGGATGGTTAACAACCTAAGTTCACAGATCAAAGTTGGAGAAATAGAAGAGCCACAAGGCCAGCCAACATTTTGGCCCTAGCCTTTCAAGGTCAGCGAAGACTCAGGACATAGGAGAACCTGTACTACAATATTATGAAACTCAGTTGAGCTCCAAATTTTCTGAACAAGGAGATTATGGAGCCACAGAGGAAAGAGATTGAAGTTCTATAGTGTGCTTGTGGAGAGTCACATGGAGAGAAAACTTTCTCTCAGGCTCTCACAGAGAGCAAACTGGTCAAGCATTGGCCGTGACTCATCCACATGGATGACACAGACAAAGGATCTACAGAATAAGGTACAGGACTACAAGATAAACCCCGAGGGGACTTCACTGACCTCATAAGAAACATAAAGTACATGTGTTGGTATGTAAGTCTTGCTCTATCTAGGTCTTAACCATCCAGCAGAAAAGTATAAAAATGAAGTATACATCGCGGGGCCATAATATTAAACTGAGCTGTAAATGGCTATGGTCGACAACTTCTTTGAATAACTCACTATTGTTGTGGAATGCTAGACTGTGTTGGATTGTGTTGTCGGGTTCAAGCACCTAAGTTAGTTGAGTGACAATGGAGTGCCCATCTCTGACAGGTGTAGAGCAAGGAAGGGGTATAGAATGGAAGAATCATGATGTGTGTGTATGGACAGTACAGTTGGGATTGATAACGCTGTGCTTCTACATAATTCTATGAGGGGCAAGATTTACACTAATGGTGGTTGGACAGGATATTATGTTGGCTTCTAGTACTATGGACAACCACTGGGAAAATAACAAGGTAGAAAGTATTAACTATTGAATCTTTGATGTAATTCATGTATAAAAAATAAGATACGCAAACAGCTACACTCTCTTAATTTACTGATAAGAGACATATGGTATAATAATGTCTGTAAGTGTAATATCATGTATATACCTTTTATGATACCAAAACATGAAAACAGTTTGCAATGTATTAATTTATCATATCCATGTTGTCAAGGTATCTTAAAACTGTCTCATCGATATTTGTACTTCAATAAAACAAAAGTAAAATAAAATAAAATAGAGCTACATGCAACATTGTTGTTTCTTTTTTTGTTTTTTCTTTTCTTTTGTACTGGGAATTGAACTCGTGACCTTGTGTCTTACCAGGGATGAGCTGTATCCTTGCCCCTTTATGATCTTTTCTTTTTTGCTAAGAAATTTGAATTATGAGTTTCCACATCTTTAAAATTCATATTGATTACCTGAGTCATTCTTTTAATTGTGAAAGACTAACAAACCATCCAGTGGTAGGTACTATCTGTCATGTAAGACAAATGAACTTTTGTTTATTAATTATGCTTAAAATACAAGTTTAAATACCTTTACCACAACTATGTAAAATAAATATTTGGTGTGTAGTGGAAAATAGAGATGTTATTTCTATTACTATTTTTCTTCCTCTTCCTACTTGTCCTTTGTACCTTTTAATTTTACATATCTGTATTTCTATACAGTGAAATTTTTACTAAGTATTTCTCTTATCATAAGGAAAAACACAGCAGTTTAAAACTCAATTTAAAATGAAAATGTAAACATATAATAAATATAAAAAGATGCATACAATGGAGTGATGATGATAATAATAATGGGTTATTTTAATATGGTTATTCTTTCTGGTGAGATAAGATTTTTAGCTCATAGTTTTTCAAGAAATAGCAACAACATTTTTGTACTTGTATTTAAGTGGATAATGTTTTCATCAAATGTTATTGATGTCTTCCTTAAATTTAGCCTGCTCTGCTTTATGACAGGCAGTAAAGCTATGTGAAGGGACTGCTGTGTGCAAGTAGACAATAATGAGTACGTTTATGAATGGAGATGGGGAGATAACTTGGCTGTTGAAGTGCCTTCCTGGCAAGTGCAAGGACCTGCTGGGTTCAATCCCTAGCAAGCTGACTGAGCTGTGTAGAGGGACCCTATACCAAATAAATAAATAAATAAAAGATTAAAAAATCCACAAGTGATATGAATAGGCTAGGAGGAAAATTGTGATAATTCCTATACCTTTATTTTTTTTACCCAGCCCATTACATCATAGTTTTAAGGATTCGTTGGAATTCGTTGTCACTTCCAGATTCATGGCTGGATCATGGTATGTTTGGTTATTGAAGGAATCCTGTTGCCTTGCCAGAAGCAACGCATGACCAACACAGCCAGGAGATAGTAATACATATTTCTGGGTATGTCCAGGTAGGTCATGGTAATGTGACCTGGAGCTACCCCTGGCCTTGGCCGCTTCTTCTCTGGCTCTGTCTTCTCACTGTGTTTCCTGGCTGCCAGGAGGTGGGCAGCTTTCTTCCACCAGGCTTTTCTGTCATGAAATTTCTGCCCTGAAGCTGGTTGACCATGGACTAAGCCTCTGAAGCCATGAGCCAAAGTCAACTTCTCTTCCTTTAGGTTGTGTCAGGTGTGTTGCCTCAGCAATGGAAAACTAATGATTAAAACATCACACAGACAGGAGCATATCATGTCAGGAGGAAAAGTGTGAGTCTTGTCCTTTTTATACCAATGATTTTGTTATAGGTAGAGCTAATCACAATCTAACAAGGATTACATTAATTATTTTGAAAGACAGTGTCCTTGTGACCTAATTACTTCCTCTTAGGAGGTAATTTTAGCAATGTAAAAGTCAGTGATAGTGATAATGATGAGTTACCTTTTTTTTTTTTGGTGGAACCAGGGATTGAACTCAGGTGCTTACGCTTACCAGGGAAGCACTTATTTCACTGAGCCATCTTCCCAGCCTGATGAGTTACTTAAGATCAGAAACATAGCCATAAACCAGGTGCAGGGTGAAAATCTGTAATCCTGCTACTCAGAAGCCTGAATAGAAGAATGCTGCAAGTTTGAGGGCTGCTTGGATGTATGGTAAATTCAGGGCCAGCCTGCATTCTGCTTTATTTATTTATTTTGTGTATTTAGTACAAGGTATACAGGTTCTCACTACACAGATAGGACTCATAGTGGTCCTCCTATTTTTAGCCTCCCAAGCACTGGGATACAGGTACACACCCAGTCTCAGTCTCCATCTCAGTGTGCCCCAAGGGTGGGACTAATACAGTATGCTAGGGATCAAAACCGGTCCCTGCACTCGCCTAAGCAGGCGTTTTAATCCACTGAGCTATCTGACTGGCCCAAGCCTGTAATATTTTTTGGCAGAACTGGGGACTGAACTCAGACCCTTGTGCTTGCTAGGCAAGTGCTTATTCCACTGAGCTATCTCCACAGCCCCCCAAAAATCATTAAATCTAACTCTTGCTTTTTTTTTTGGTGGAATTGGGGATTGAACTCAGGCCCTTGTGCTTGCTAGGCAAAAGCCTGCATTCTAGAGTGAGACCTTGACTCAAAAACAAAAAAGCAAACAAGAAAGCCAGCAATAGTTTGTTAATTTTTAATTTGCAAAATGAGTTTTTCTAAAAAAATTACCATGCATTGGCATGACAGTTTCATAAAAGAAAATACATTGTAGTGAAAAATCAAGATAGCTATAGTCTGATAAAAAAAAAGAAGTTAGTGGATGGCCAAATAGCTCAGCAGATTAAAATGCCTGCAAGCAGGCACAGGGGCCAGGGGTTCAATCCCCGGGCCTGCCATACTGGCCCTGCCCCTGGGGCACGGGCACACTGAGATGGCAATTAAAACTGGGTGTGGCACCTGTAATCCGAGCTCTTGGGAGGCTGTAAACAGGGGGATTACTGAGTCCCATCTAATGGTGAGACCCTGAACACCCTATAAACCCTTCCCTAAAAAATAAAAAAAAAGAAAAGAAATTAGATTGCATTTTGAGAATAAATTTTATGGGCTGATGATAACACTGAGAAAGTCTTTAAAATAAAAAAAAAAGAAAAAAAGAAAGTCTTTAAAATATTGTTTGATAATTGACATTTTCTATGATCTTTTTTGTCTCAGTTTCTAAGACTAGAGACTTAATGTGTTAATTTTTGAAATTCTGCAGTTGGGTTTTCGATGTTCTCTCATTCTCTTTCTTGTCCTCCTCTCCCGTCATGCCTCTGCCATTTGCATTTCTGTAATCCATCCTTCCCTATGTTAATCTTCCCAAGGTGAGAAAAGCTAATTGTGTTGTTTTGTTATTACTTAACAATGAATGTTGCAATTTGGCAGATTTTGGCCTAGGTACTGATTATGTTACAGAGAAGCAGGACTAGTTTTATTTCTAAATAAAACCCTCTGTTTTTTTTCCTCCAGAAGTTTCACTAGGAAAGGGGTAGCTGCAAAGTCTTCTGGGGCATCATAACCCACTAAATGATGTTTAGCAAAATGTTTACCAACATTTAGCAACATGTTGAAGAATTCCTATGCTGCATTTTAGTAGGGACAAAGGGAGAGGGAGAGGGAGAGGGAGAGAGGAGTAAGATATGAGATGAAAGCTCACCCTTCTCTACTTTAACATAAAGAGATGATGATATAGAGTTTGAAATGCCCAGGCTTTCTGTTACACATGGATTGAAATCCCAAGCAAGTATTTCTTTGCTCTTTAAATGTCAACCAAGGAAGATACCAGAATGACAACTTGACTTTCTCCTTCTGGTCACTCTCCTGCTGGCTTCTACAGCCACTCTCCTAACTAGAATGGAGTGGGGGACTGCAAATAATGATTTGTAGCTGATACACAAAAATGCTCAGCTACAAATCATTATTTGCAGTCCCCCACTCCATTCTCTTGTAGAAGTACTTATCTTTGCCTTTCAACATTTCCAAACTTGATTACAGCCAAATTTGACTTGAATTCAAGGCTCAGTATAGGTTTCACGTCTACTATGAAACTTCATGAATGTGCTTGGTTGACCACTATGAAGCTTGTATTCTTTTCCATTGCATCCTCTTTTGTACTCTCTCAGACAGAACCAAAGTTTATTCAGAAATCAGACAAGGCTTTCTAGTTCTCAGGAAAGGTTGCTGTAGCCACAGGTCAAGGAACTGCCATGGGGCCAATTTGTAGCCAGTGAGATGTAAAAATAAGTCTGTTAAAGGAAAGATTTTTCTCATTAATAAGAGAATATTCCATAAAGAGAAACTCACTTATTCACAATATCTCCTGCTTCTCTATTTGGACTCTTATTGCTAGGGTAAGTGAGTTGGAACAGTTTTGTTCTTCAGCCATCATTTCCCTTTGAGGTCAACGCAGTGGAACCGCAGCTATAGAAGCTTTGCTGCCTCTAAGCTGCTGATTCCCAACTCATCGAGGTAACTGTGGGTTGATTCATCTTCTTCTTTTCAGTTGAAACCATTCCTGTTACCTCTTCTCCAAAATGCAATCATTTAAGTCTTTGTAATCTCCTCAGAGTCAGTTTTACATGGGAGTGAGAACATCTCCACTCTCAAAGGGTACCATATTATTGGTAACAGGAAAGCATCTATAATTGGTATATTTGGACATATACCTATCATGCCAAGAAAAATAAGGCAGCTACACTGGCAAAAAAGATCTCAAGCAATCATTGGGTTTAGTATAAACCCATATTGACCAGGCAAATTGTCTTTGCAGTATGCCTGCATACAAAAATACAGGAAAGAAAACTTCTTTCAGCTGAGTAGAAATAAAAATAATTTCTGGCCTAATGATTTTTATAGTCTCCCAATAAGACAACCAAACCTCACATTTTGGGAGCCAAATATCATCCATCACCAGCTATGTATGTTTCTTGGTCTATATTATTTCTGTCCCAGACACTAGAAGTCTGGACTTCTCCCAAAGAAGAGAACTGTCATCCCGTCACATGATTGCAATTGGCAAGTCTCACCCAGAAAGTTTGGCAGTTCCTTAGAACAGGACTAACATATGTTTTATATATGTGTGGGTAGGTGTATATATAGCTATCCATCTACATACATATATGTATACTTATTTATTTATAAGCCCTAAAGTTAGAAAAATTAATTTTGGTGCATATGGATAAGTCACACAAATTAGCACTTGTTTAGAAGGAATAAGTAAAACCCTAAAAAATCATTTTGATTTTTTAAGTAAAAATGCCAATGCAAATTTTAAAAGTAGAACATCATGTTAATAACTTTTATCTTTAGATTATTGCTCATTTATAGTGATGATTCATTCATGCGACAAGTGCTTAGTAAACTCCAAGTATAAAGAGAACACAACACACAGTTTTTCCCCATAAGGAGTGGCCTAATAGAAAACAGAAAAAACATGTAAGTCATTCATTTAGTTATTCAAATACCTCTACTGTTGACTTTCTATGCCCGCTGTATGTACTGAGAAGATATATAAATGATAATTGCTTTCACAGAACTTGTATAATATGGCAAGAGGCAGAAAAAACCAAACTTCTCCTCTTCTCTCTCTATATATATGGTAGACAGTAATAAATGTAATATAGTAACTTCAAAGACATAGAAAGTGTGTCTGGGTGACTACCTAAAGAAAATGTATGGACATAGAAGACCACTTGGAGGAAACAGTTCAGCAGAGATCCCAGAATCCCTTAAAAGTTGATATCAGGGAAATGAAGTCTTGTCATTAATATTGTTTTAGTGCTATGTAATTGTTTATTACAATGGGAATGATTAAGAAAAAAGTGATGGTTCATGAGCAGGTTTCAGACAAATGAGAACTAAGCCCTTAGGAAGTGAGAAGGGCTGAATTCGGGGTTAAACACAAGGGGTGTGTCAGTGGTAAGGGCAGAGACCCTTGCTCTGGTAAATCAAAGCAGGCAGGGAACAGCTATAGAGTGAGGAGAATATCTAGTTTTAAATTGGAAATGTGGAAGAATTTTAGTTACTACATTTTTAAAAATGTATTTAGTACAGGGTCTACAGGGTCTCACTACACAGATCAGGCATGCGCCACCATGCCCAGTCTCATTTGCCATCTCAGAATGCCCCCAGGAAGGGGTGAGCATGGACTACTTTTATTTTCCCTACAATTTATAAGGATTATACTCTAGGGTTATGGGAAATATAATAGGATAGTTAAGGAATAAAGACTTGATATGAAATTACCACTTTGGAAATTAGAACACGAAAGTCTTACACAAACAATGATTTCTCTTGACTAACCACTGCAGATTTATAGCCAGAATTTAAGGTAAGATTGGCAAGAATAGTTCTTGTATCCTCATCAGTGTGCTGCTTTGTCGGTGCAGTGAGACTGTTTTGTGAAACAGGATTGAAGCTTAGCCAGGGAAGGACAGTGGCAGAGACACAAGAGTGAAGAATGTTATTAAAGACAAACATAGAATCTAAGGTGGTACAGCTGGGCACAGTGGCACATATCTGTTATCCCAGCAGGCTGAGGCAGGAGGATCTGCAGTTGGAGGACAATCAGAGTGAGATGGAAGTGAATCTCTAGGCTAAGGTCAGCAGGTCTTACTGAAGCGTGGCTACCTAGACAGCCTCTGTTGCAACTGCTTGACTCTGCCTTTCAACTGTAAAAGCATCACACAAAGGAATGAACTGGGTTATTTCTCAATAAAATTTTATTTACAAAAATAGGCAGTGAGAAGGATTTGACCCAGAGTGAATCAACAAAAAAGTGGTAATAAAGGGGGCTTGTGCTTCTGAAGATGAATCAACAAAAAGGAGAAATGTGGGGCGAACTGGGATTATTTTCAAGAGAAGGAACAGAATCAGTTGAAGATGCAAGATGCAAGCCCACGAAGTGTCAGCTGCTCCCAGGTTTAGTAGCCAGGAATAAGAGAAAACTGACGTGGACCTGCTATGACAGGGCACAGTAACAGCAGTTTGGTGAGCCTGTACTTTGCATGGCCTCTGTGCAGCGCGGCCTGCGAGCGCTCTCCTCTGGGTGCCCACCTCTTAGCCAGGAGGCTCAGCACAGTTGATGCCAGGAAGCTGCTTTCAGCTCAGCAGTGAGGTGTGAGGTATAAGTGCTTGGAGTTGCTAAAGAAGGAAGATTACAAGCATTGGTAAAGATAGAAACAGGCAAGATTTTCTTACTCAGATCATGTCTGTATCCCCAAACTCAGTCACTAAGTAGGTTAATTCAGGTTCTCCAGTGTTTAACAAATGAGTTTACAGCTTCCAGTCAAGAAGGCTGTTCAATTTTGGCAGACATCAAATTGGGTATTTGAGGGTCTGGTGTTTTGCATCAGATGCTCTCCAAGTCACTCCTTATCCCTTACTATGATAGCACTGTGAACTCAATCAAATTCCTGGAACAAACTCACTGTAGATGCTAAATAAACTCTGTATCAGATGATAGCCTCTTGGATGTTGATGCTGCAGTTTGTTTTCTTTCTCTCGGCAGAACCTGGGATTGAACTCAGGCCTTTGCATTTGCCAGGCAAGCATTTATTCTACTGAGCCATCTCCCTGGCCCCATTATACTACAATTCAATCTGGCCTTGAGCTCACTTTGTAGTTTAGGCTAATCTCATACTCACAACAATCTTCCTGTTTCTGCCTCCAGAATGCTGCAATTATAGGTATGCACTACCACACCAAGTTTTTAGTTAATTAATTAATTTATTTATTTATTTATTACAGGGTCTCACTATGTGGCTCTGACTCCTGTGAAGGATTCTCCTGTCTCAGCCTCCCCAGTACTGGGATTACAGGTGTACATGTGCCACTACGACCAGTTTTGGTGGCCTGCACAGCACACCAGGGTTCCCAGGCCAGCAGGGTATGCAGTACCATGGATCAAACCCGGGTTCTTGCACTTGCCAGGCTGGCACTTAGACCATCAAGCTATCTTCCTAGTCCATGATTTTGAATAACAGGATTTGATTCCTATTTCTCAAAAAATTTTAACTCCCACACTATTATGTATACTTTGGGGTATTGGATGAAATATAATAAATGCTGTTGCTACTTTGCTTACAGTATAAAAACTAATGTTTCAATTACTCCCTTGAGCCGGGCGTGGTGGTGCATGCCTGTAATCCTAGCACTCGGGAGACTGAGGCAGGAGGATTGTTGTGAGTTCAAGACCAGCTTGAGCTATAAAGTGAGCTTAAGGCCAGCCTGAACTGCAAAGAGAGACCCTGTCTCAAAAAGACAAAAAAAAAAAAAAAAAAAAAAAAAAAAAAAAAAAAAAAAAAAAAAAAAAAAAAAAAAAAAAAAAAAAAAAAAAAAAAAAAAAATTACTCCCTTGTAATAAACCAAGATGCATTTTATAGGGAGGTATTAACTCTTTCAGATGCATGGAGTATTGTTTGATACATTTCTGTAGTTATCTGAAAGTATCTAATGTGGTTCTTGTTAGTAAATTAGGTCCTTGGATACTGGTTTATCATTTCTAACTTAAGAGCTTTCTGTTACATCCCTGACAAAAGATATGGGCCTGTGTTTTAAAGGAATGATTCATTTGACTTTAGCTGGAGAAAAATAAAAATATTTTTTAAACTGAATACAAACAAAAAAATTATAAATGATACAGAATTTCATTAAATAAAATAATATGAATTTTACAGTATTTGTTGTATCACATAGTGTTGTCTTCAAAATAGTTGTTTATGTTTCTGTATAT
Organism: Ctenomys sociabilis; assembly: GCA_004027165.1. Taxonomy (NCBI): domain Eukaryota; kingdom Metazoa; phylum Chordata; class Mammalia; order Rodentia; family Ctenomyidae; genus Ctenomys; species Ctenomys sociabilis. The sequence goes on from PVKA01010740.1 coordinate 58,960, forward strand.
ATGCATAAATTGGAAGAAAAAGGAATAAAATATATACATAAGGAAGTAAGAAGAGAGAAAAAGAAATGAAAAAAGAAAACAATACAAACTAAGCATTAACTGCTCCTTCCATAGACCACAGTACAGTTGTCCAAATCATCCTATTTACATACATAGATGTATCTCTTTCCCCCATTCCTTCTCCTTTCCTCCTCAACTGAGAAATTCTTTCTTTTAGAACAGGTTCATTCCCTTTTTGCAGTATCTGTACCATTCAGATTTTTGAAAAATAAAAATAATTTAATCCAACTAAAGCACATTGGTATACAAACCTATCTTTTTCCTTTATGTAAGATATTCCTGCACTGTAAGAAATATATGTTGTCATCAGGCATTTCACAGTGGATTAAATAAAGTGTGTCAATTGCTTAACAATGGTTAGGTACAAAATCTTGTGAGATGCACTGTTGGAGAAGCAAAATTAAACAAGGCTTGATTCCTTACATATCCTTGGTTTTGTTAAGTTTGTATCTCCCTCACATTGGGTGCAAATATTCATATATATATATATATGTATGTATATATGCAAATTATGTATACACACATATATATGGAGATATATACATATATATGAATTTACACATGACCTATATTTGAGATAAATAAAAATCAACAGTCTAAAAAGAAAACTTTAATTATATAGCATGGATTATACAAAAATAACTAAGAATTACTAAACTTTAGTATTATTCAACCCTTTAGTAATTATCTTATACGCAGCTATTAATTTACTTCTTATAACAACCAGATGAGGTGAGTACCATGATTTGAAACTAAAAATAAGTGAATTGGGACTAACAACTGATAGGTGGCACAGTTGAGTTTCAAAAATAGGTCTGGGTAGCTGCAAGGCCCTTGATCTTAATCTTTATCTAATTATGCTTCAGAAACACTCATTTTAAACTAGGTAGAATCAATAAGTGTAATCCAGTTATTGTAAGATAGGATATGGATTTTTGCTATTCTTAGCCAAAGATGTGGCATTTCAACTTCTGACAATAGATGTTTAAGAGCTCTTCCTAAAAATGCAAATCTGTATTCCTAGGATAGCATATTTTTTAAAAATAGACATTTTCAGCCTCTTAACATACATGTTCTTGCAGTCTTTTTTTGTTTTTGTTTTTTAGGGAAGGGTCTTCTACGGGGTAGTCAGGGTCTCATTACTAGATGGGACTCATAGTAATCCGCCTGTTTACAGCTTCTCAAGAGCTGGGATTATAGGCATGCACCACCACACTCAGGCTCAGTTGCTGTCTCAGTGCACCCCGGGGTCAGGGCCAGCACAGCTGGCCCAGGGATTGAAGCCCCAGCTTCTGTGCCTGCTTGAAGACACTTTAAACTGCTGAGCTATTTGGCCAGCTGTTGCAAAGTCTTAAAGGGCTAGGACAAATGTCAGGTAAGTGTTTGAGTTTAAGGAGGAACAGGTGTGGAATAAGGAAGAGGCAGGAGGTAAGAGAGAAGAAACAAATATGGGGAAAGAACTGGGATGGAGGTTCTTAAATGGGAATAAGATGAAATAGCAACACAAATTCAAAAGTTCATAATTATGTGCAGGCCAATAATTCTACTTCAGATAATATTCAATGGTATGCCATTAGCAAGTTTGATCAACTAATCTGTACAAATTAAAAAATATAGGGGTAGGAGATAGCTCAGTGACATAAGCACCTTCCTGGCAAGCACAAGATTCTGAGTTTGGTCCCTGGTACTGCAAATAAATAAATAAATAAAATAGACTGGTTTCTGTAAACAATAACTGAGATATAATTTTGATTGTTGAAGTGTCTTCTATCAAAGAATTTTTCATTCTTTTGGATCTGTTTGCTCCACTATTCTTTATAAAATGCCCGATTTTACCCAGGATTACCTGCAATGTGATTCTAAGTTAGCACTGTACCCACAACAGGGATGCTAACAGAATCAATTGTTAATTAGTTCTGTCACTCATTTTTATTGCAGTCACATTTGTAAGTGAGGTGATTACTAGTCTATATGTGATTCATTCAAAAAACTTAGCTGCAATTTTAGTTAAATGTTTACTTTCCATCATCATAATGCTAATAATTATAAGGGTGATGATGGTTATAATAATAATAATAAACTTAACTGGTTTTAGGGTTAGAGATGTGAGTCTAAAAATGATATCTTTATGTTCTGCGTTTATCCTACATCAATAATTTCACATCACATTTGCCTAATTTACAAATCAAAAATAGATTTTTCTGTCAGCAAAGTAAGACCAGTCTTGTATCTAAAATCAAGCACAGCTTGTACATCATCATTAACCATAAAGGCCCTGAAATCAGAACTTAGCTGCCAATTTTGTTGATGATGCATAAGATGAAATCGGGTACAGCTGGCTCTTCTGTCCTATGCTAGCTCTGCAGTACTGACATTAGTGAAAAATCTGTTTGTTTTTTGTTTCATGAAATTAAACGGCAATGACTAAAATGAAGCAGAGGGAACAGATATATCTTGGTAATAACCAGGTGCCACTTTTATTTTAAGCTCATTATTTCTTGCATATTCATCTGATCATTGCAGTACTGTTTGAACTTGACCAGTTGCAGTGAAGAGCATATGTGGAGCTTTTACAAGAAGACCACACACATAAGCCCTTGTTCTGATAAATGGAGCCCAAACAAGGAGAAAAATTATAATTTAAAACCCATTGTAAATAAAACATCCTCAGTGACTATGTTTGTAGTTAAATATCTACAGGTAAATTTCATATTATTATTTTTAAATAGATGGTTTGGTTGATATATTGTGTCAACTTGAGAATTTTATAAGTCTAACCCAGCAGGGGGGCAGAGCCCTCACTTTGTAATAGCCACATCTTGGGCAGGAAGAGAGCAGAGGAGACCCTGTGGGCGCTCCTCCCACCCTAGAGGGAGGTAGACTGCATTCAAAATATAAGGGAGGAAAAAGAGGCTGCTCTTCCTCTCTTTTGCTCTTATTCTTGCTTAGGCAAGTGCAGGGCCAGGCTTAGATCCCTGGTCCCACATGCTGTGCTGGCCCTGCCCACAAGGCGCAGTGAGCTGGTGAGCTGTGAGTCTGGGCTTCGTGGCGCATGCCTATAATCCCAGCACTGGGGAGGCTGAAATCAGGAGGATCACTATGAATCCAAGCTGCATGGTAGGATCCTGTATCAAATACATGAATGAAAAAAAAATTCTTTTAAAGCAATTTCAAAGAATAACTTTTTAAAGACACAAAAGATAAGGAAAAAGTAAGATGATGACAACAGAATTTTGAAAACTGGACTATAGATGGACATATAGACAGTGTCTTTGCTGACTCCAGAGAGAAACATACCCCTAGCAGAGAAAGTTGCCAGACATCCAACTTCAAGATCAGCAGCCCCTTCAGAGATCAAGGAACGGTTTCGGTGCATAACTGGAACTGCTAGTGAAGGAAGGAGGGTCACTGCTCAGATAAGGAGGATTGCAAATGCTGATGAGAAGCGCTCACTGAGCGAACCTCCTTCTCAGCTCCTCATCAATGGAATCCAAACTCTCCACTTGGGCATAGATCTCTGGGTTTATGTCCTCCTCCAGAAGAGCATGGGCTCCTGGACTGTGGGACGCTGGCCACCGTCGAAAACTTCACTGTCCTATTGAAAATACCCACTCATCTTCCTCCCCTCTCTGCAATCAGGACACTGCAACCACATCTCCCTCCATCTTCCATGGAAGAGTGGGGTAAACCTCTGCTTCCGATATGCTGGCCAGCCTGAGAAGAGAAGCATGAACAACATTGCCAACAAGGTCTCAGCAAGCAGCCTTTCGGGTCACCTCATTACAACGATCAAGGTCCTAGGCCCAAATATATTCAGAGATCCCATTTGGTTTTGCATGCTTTTATTCTTAATCAAGATCAAAACATTGCTGATGATGTAGCTCAGTTGCAGAATATGTGCTATGTATGAAGTCCTGCTCTCCCAAAGCAAAACATGAAAGATGGCAAGGAATCTGAGAAGCACCTGTTACATGGAAACAGATACCAAAATAATCAAATTGAACTTGAAATGTATACAATGCAGGAAGAAATGGATTTAAATATATTAAGGATACAACGTGTACTCATACAGGTACATACTACCATTTTCCTTCATAGAAAATTAAAATATTTCAGCCTTGAAAAAAAAATATATATATATAGTGGTTGATGCCTGTAATCCCAGCCCTTGGGAGACTGAGGCAGGATGATCACTGTGAATTCAACAAGGCCAGCCTGAACTACATAGTGAGATCCTGTCTCAAAAAACAAAACAGAGAAAAAAAAAAAAAAATATATATATATATATAAATGAACAGTCAAAGAATGAAAGAATTCCCCAAAAATAAAAAGCATATGATAGTATGTTGAGTAGAGTTAAATAGATATAAGAAACTCTAGTGTTATAATGGCATTCTTTATAATTTCAAAAGATAGGAGCGGTGCAAGTGTTCATAAAGAGATAATAGAAAAAATTACTCAGAATATCTATATTACTCAAAAAATATCAAGATTTTTGAGTTATGCTACACTATATTTT
>PVKA01010741.1:0-10697 GCA_004027165.1 Ctenomys sociabilis
TCCCGTCTTCTCTTTCGAAGCACAGGGCTCTCCCTTACTCTTGACAAACTTATCTTCCAAGTTTCCTCTGCTTCTCCCCTTTGTCCCTCTAGAGTGCTTGTTGCTGTCACCCTTCGTGGGACACTGCTGCACTGGGCCAAGACAACCCGTGTGTCATTCACCCATTGCAATGTAGCCAGAAGGACAGCTGGCTAAGGAACTCTTCGTAAGACTGCGCTGCTCACATTAACTATGTGAAAATTCTCCAACTCGCAAAGCTCCTTTTTCATCACTGTTCATTTTATCATTTAACATGAAATATTGTCAAACGTCTTATTTACTATGAACCCCATCATGGTACAAGAGTTCAGTAGAATAGATTTTATTACTTACACTATTTAACAAATGAAGAAAGTGATACATAGCTATATTATCAAACGTTTAAAATCTGTCACTTTGGCAGATTCAGAGATGCCTAGTAGTCTAGGAAAGCACCTTGGCTGTGTCTGTGGTTCCTTCCAGAGATGACTGGCACGCAGACCGGCACAGAGGGAAAGGCCCGCCCTGGTTCTGGTGGCACCATCCAGTGGGCTCACGTCTCAGATGGAGTGAGACGGGAAGAAGTCAGTGTGGGCTGACAAGCTCCGTCGCTTGGCAGGCTCCCTGTTCGCTGCTGCCCTTGCCTGCAGACAGCCCGGGAAGCTCCTCAGCCTTCGGATGCCATTCACCCCAGCGACTCTACGGGGAGCTTCTAGGCCTGCAGCCTTGCACCAGCCCTGAAACCTTGGGCCCTCTTCTGTGGCTTGCAGCTTTGTGGACTGAGCAGCTCCCAGATCCTGCAGCTCTCCAGTGTGAAGATGACCCTGGTCTCCTGCCTGATCCTCTGGGCCACCTAGAAAATCCCTTGGCATAATTAAATATATTTTTAAAGAGAATAACAAATACTTAAAAAATTAGAAATGACACAGAATTTTGCGGAACAAAATAATAGTAATTCAACAATGGTTGTTACCATTGCATAATATTGTCTTCAAATTGGTTGTTTAGATTTCTAGATAAAAGCATGCAAAAAATGGTCGGGCGTGGTGGCGCATGCCTGTAATCCCAGCACTTGGGAGGCTGAGGCAGGAGGATTGTTGTGAGTTCGAGACCAGCCTGAGCTACAAAGTGAGCTTAAAAAGCCAGCCTGAACTGCATAGCGAGACCCTGTCTCAAAAAGACAAAAAAAAAAAACAAAAAAGTTATAAGAACTTAATGGAGGAAAAAAAAACTTTAAGCCTTAATTTTTCCTCTAATAGACCAATAAAAATCCACAGTCCGATTATCCAAGATATCTACATAAATATATCTTTTCCCTTCATTCTTTCTTCTATTCTTTCCTCATTCCAATTATTCCGTCCCTTTGAACAGATTTTTTTCTTTTCACAGTACCTGTTGCATCTTTCAGATTTTATTTACTCTTTCAGGTCCTTACACTAGAAAGACAATATTCTTTTTGCACACGTGGGTCTTATTTATTTCACTTATAACTCTGATCTCTAGTTGCATCCATTTACCTAGAAAAGCCTTGAGTTTATCTTTTTTTTACAGTTGAGTAATATTCCATTGTGTGAAAATACCAGGTCATTTTTTATCCATTCCTCAGTTGATGGGCATCTGTGTTGCTTGCAAGATTTAGCTATGACAAAATGTGGTGCTGTAAACATGGGTACACATGAATCACTGTGGTATGATGTTTTCAGTTCTTCTGAAAAAATGACCAGGAGGGCAATAACATATATTTTTCTATTGATTCTGGTCCTCCCCTAACCAATTCACATCAAAGAATGTGAACACCAGGAAAACTAGGGAGGGAACTGCGGGCTGTCTGAAATCCAGCCCTAACCTTCCTGGAGGACCTATATGTTTCTGCAGCCAAAGAAGCTCTATCTACTCTACTGCTCTGCAAACTAAAATGTGCAATAGAATTTTCAGATGGTCAGATAGCTCCACTCCCAGATTTCTTTCTTTCTTTCTTTCTTTCTTTCTTTCTTTCTTTCTTTCTTTCTTTCTTTCTTTCTTTCTTTCTTTCTTTCTTTCTTTTTTTCTTTCTTTCTTTTGTATTTTTTTTTGGGGGGGGAAGAGTCTACAGGATGTTCAGGGTGTCACTACTAGATCTCATTCAGGGTGTCACTACTAGATCTCATTCGTAGTGAACCCTCTATTTACAGCCTCCCAAGAGCTGGGATTACAGGTGTGTATCACCACCCCCAGTCTCAATTACCATCTCAGCACACCCCTGGGGGCAGGGCCAACACTGTAGGCCCTGGGATGGAACACCAGGCCTCTGCACCTGCTTGCAGGAACTTTAATCCACTGAGCTATTTGGCTGGCCCTCCTCACTCCCAGATTTCTGATGCACTTAGAATTCTGCAGATTCAGGGTAGGGCCCTGCATTTCTAGCAGATTTCCAATACACAGCAGCTACTGCAGACCACTGTTGCAGTCACCTGTCTTCGTACATTTTTCTGAAGTGCTGCCTGTGGAATACTCAGTGCCATGGGTTTCTTCTGCACCCCTGCATGTCTGACCTTAGCGGTGCCATGACTCTCCTGGTTGGGTTTTCCAAGCTGCCAAATCTCCTCAGAGACTGTGTTTAATGGAGTGCATGGTGGCCAAGGAGCTGCTGGATTCCAGGGTCTTTGGCCCTCATTAATGTTTAGGGTTTCCTGCCCCCTGAGAAAAGCAGGGCTGGACAGCATGGTAGAGAAACAAGCTGAAACACAGGCCCATTCAGAGGCACAGGAAAATATTAATGTGCATGTTAAATGTTAACTCACTTTAAAAATAAAAACAACGTAGAGAGCAATCTTCGCTGGGGAAATAGATCACTCTAGATTAGGCACATGCTGTTGTTTCAGGTGGCTAACCTCATGGCTCCAAACCCGAGCTTGGAGTTCAAAAACCCAACCACAAGCCCACGGGGAGGGTCCGTAGGCAGCGCAGTAGTCTGAAGCAGCCCTGTTAACAGCAACCACACCATGTGCTTGGGACACTGGTTCTCTCGCTGTTCAGATTGAAAAATAAAGAGCTGCACAGGGCAGGTGAGCAACTCCCTTGTTTTCCGTCAGGTACTGTGTGGCAAGATTTATTTCTCTGGCTGTCTCCTGGCTGCTTACGTCCAAGGTCAGGAGTGGGGTTCTCCTGGGCACACGTGTGTGCAGCTAGGTTTAGGTCCTCCAGAACTGGAGCATGGGCAGATGGAGGTGAGGGAGGTTGTCGTAATTCACTGCTCTTGGAGCCTGCTGTCCCCATCTAACCTGTCATGTGAAATCCTAACCCAGGGCAGGTGCTAATGAAGCATGGAGCTTAGCCAGTTGTGCCCCTGAGGTCCACGGATAGGGACACTGCCCAGGTGACCTGCTGCTGCTGCAGATGAGAAGATGGCCTGGGAAAGTGTCTCTGGGACATTTGATGATGCGCTCAGCAATAAGGGCAGGGCAGGGCAGGTTCTCCAGATATGCAGGGAATCCCTGCACATCCAGTAATGGCCAGAAAGATGCAAAACCAGCACGGTGGAACCTGGTCACACAGCCTCCTGCCCCTGCAGAGCCGCAGCACATGTCTTCACACCCATAGTCTTCATTTTCCAGGGAGCTTCAGACACCATCAGTGTGCCGCTACCCGACTTGTCCTCATCACCCACGGACGCACCCGGCGTCCGCCAGTGCCAATCTGCAATGCAGAGGAGCTCCAGTGCCCTGGGCTTTAGACTGGTGAAGACCCACACTATAATTTCATCAATATCAAAAACTTGGTGAGATATGATTAAAATCAATTTGTAAATAGAAAAAAAAACTAAATGATAGCACTGGCAACTTAGCTCAGATGGAATAGGTAACAGGGCGCGGAGACCAGCCCTACACTAGTCTAGAACACACTGAGGATGCTCTTGTATCATTTCCTCGGCCTCTAGTGGCTTTCTAGTTTTCCACTGAGGCAGCAGCCACTCGTTTTTCTGGTTCCAGCCCAGTGTGTAGCTTAGTGGGTTTCCCTGGACCCTTCTTCTGGCCATGCACAGTGACTTATGCTTACTCCCCACATTCCCTCAGCGGCTTATCTGCACATATGGTATTTCTCATACTGCCATGGTGTTATCTACTTGCTTGTCTTCCTAATCCCCTTACCCTTAGGAGAAGCAGTTCTGCCTTATTTATCTTTAGGTGGCCAATATTTGTTGTTCATGAAAATTTCTATGAAAGTGGACTAAGCGATAGGACAGCATCAGTAAATTCGGCTTCTAATTGGATCTGATGAACGATGTTGTTCCTTTGCACAACCTCAATCTAATCATTTACGGTCCAAATAGGACAGACCAGTTAGCGATATTATAAGAGTCCTTTTAAAAATGATGAGTTCTATTGCCCACAGCCAGAATGAAAAATCTCAATCCTGAGAGTAAGGACAGGTTGAGCAGTGACATCAGGCATCCAGTGTGGGAAATGACTGTGGCAATGGCCGTGGGTGGCTTTTGTGAGACACACGGCAGTGCTAAGCATTTCCACCGGGTCCCGGGCCGCCCTTAGTGCACTCTTAGGCTGCAGATTGCACTGTGTCTCAAGAGGTGAGGAAATTTGGGTTCAGGGGTGTGTGCTAAATCATCTAGTACATATAGCAAATGGCTAAGAAGATTATGATTTGATCCAGGTTTTCATAAACACAGCAATTCTGCATTGAAGAATTGAGGTCGAGAACCACAGATGTTCTAGGAGAAAATAAACTCAAAAAGACAAATGGTAATAAGCAAGACCCCATGTACACCTCATAAATGCCTAAAGGTTGCAAGAGGATCTAGTGAGGGCCGGGGAGATGGCTCAGTGGAATAAACGCTTCCTGGCAAGCACAAGGGTCTGAGTTCAATCCCTAGTTCCACATTAAAAAAAAAAAAAAAAAAAAAAAGAGGATCCAGTGAACCATTGTGGAAAGTCAGAGCTTCTCTTAGCAGTATCACAAGCATTAGCCAAAATGCTGACTTTCACGGACCACCCACTTCCACAAGATGGAAGGGATCACCTGAGACCTTTTTTCTTAGAGGAGTGTATGGAACCAGCACGTGAATCTTCTCAATAAGCTGTAAATGATTCTAGAGGTCTGAATGGCAGTTACAGGTAGTTTACTTTTGTTTCTCAGAGGATGAGGAGGTGGCTTGCAGCAATCATGGTTCACTGATTTAATTATAAGTAAAACATTGTCCCACACTAAACTCGTCTGAGCAACACCTTCACTTTTTTGATCTCTGGTCTGATCAAGATGCCAAGTGAGTGGCCAGTGTTCACAGATGCGGGCCACATTTGGGATGGAAGATGCTCTGGGTGTGTCAGGTGACATGAGGATTGTTTCCCAAATGGCAGAGGAGCCATAGCTGGCAGCCTGTGTGCTATGGTGGAACATGTGGAGTTGCCTGGTGCCCTTGGGCAGCACTTTCCCTCAAGTCCCAGGTCCTGATCAGCCAGTATTTGCTGACCCAGAATGGAGGAGCCCCAGAATGGAGTAATGGCCCGCTCCACACTGAGCTTCTCAGAGGACTTCCGGTCCCACCCATATGTGCACTCCATGTTTTCCTTCCTCTGTCGCCTGCTTTCCCACATTGGAACCTGAACTCTTGCCGTTACAAGCCCCAGGAATCCCCACCTTCTATAGCTTATTGCTTCAGTAGGGGAACAAATGGCCAGTGATGGTTTTAATGATGCTGAAAATTATATTCAAGGTGTCTCTGAGTACAGATAGCCATGAGTAAAGAAACCGCTTCTAAGAACATAATTATATTACACCTTAGACAGAGAAACTCCTGCTGTCTCTGGATGTATCCAACAGGGACTGGGTAGGGGCTGACCAGAAAGCAGAGATGAGGGTTGGATTAGAAGGCTCTGAGAGGATTCGAGGAATGGAGTTTTTTTGCATTGAGCTTGAGCAGGTGTCACAGGCACATACAGGTGCGCACCAGGCAGTTATGTGAGTATGTGGTTCATACACACATGCACATACTCACACATGTGTATGTACCCGAGAGCCATGCCACGTGCCAGAAAAACAAGGAAAGGAAGACATTAGACACAATGGACATCACAGAGATCTAAAGAATATTGAATTAGCTTTTCAAATCTTAGTGATAATCTTAAATAATTATGTATTTTTGATAATAATATTCATCAAACAAAATATAAGTTTTTTTAACAATTTATGCTTTTAATTAAAAGCCAACTGTATATTTAAATTTCATTTCTGGGTTGATAAAGAACAATGATAGCCTATTACGCCTTAAGCTACAATTTCTTGGGTATTTATTCTATTCTTCATTATTTTTTTAATACTAGGAATTGGGTACAGGGCCTTATCAATGAACTATATCCCAGTACTTTAAAAAAATGTTGAGACAGAGTCTCACTAAGTCATTACATGGCCCAGGCTGGATTCAAACTTATGATCCTCCTGCCTCAGCCTCCCAGAGTGCTGGGATTATGAGGACTGTTCCACTTTATTCAACCCATGGCTTCCTTCTTAACTGTTAACAACGAAGTCCTTAAAGCAAAACAAAAAGCTGCTTACACTCTTTTACTGTGCTATCTTTCAAAATAATTTTAAATCCCAAGGACACAGTGTCAGAAGCTGAAAAAAAAAAAAAAAGAAATAAAAACTTGCTCACATCTTCATTCTGCTTGATGGGTGGACAGTGACAGTGTGATCCACTACTTTGAATTCAGTTCATGATTTTAACTATGAACTGAATGAGGTTTTGACAAACTCTAGACCCGAGCCTATTGCAGTTGTTGTCCCAGAAGATCTGAACGAGTTGGGCAAAACTGTTAGGGATTCATAACCACAGGCAGATAATGACTTTAGTTTTGATTATCTCTGCATTCACTGCTTTAATTAGTTACTGACCTTTGGAAAAGTGCTCCTTCCCAGCTACTGTGCTGGCCTAGGGGGACACAGAGATCGATGAGCCAGGACCAATACAGCTGCACTGGTGGACACATGTGGAGGGTGTCAGCACAGGAGGCAAGGGAGGCTGAAGGAGGCTCCCTGAGCTACTACTGGGCCACGTGGCAAGGGTGCCTGTGGAGTGAACTGTATTTCAAGAATGAGTGAATGGCTGGTGCAAAGGAATGCATATTTTAAAAGCCTACCCTTTGAGGGCTGACATACTTTTCCAAATAAAAATATCAGCAAAAGCACTGGCCACTCTCTCTAGACAAGTGACGATCTCTTTGGGCCAGAGACAAGCAAGGACTCTCCTTAGTCAGAGGGTGCAGCAGCCCCCAGGAAGGCCATCTATGTGGGCTTGGTTTGCTCCAATTCTTCGTGTCTTCTTGAGCTTTTCCAGTATCCTGCACTATTCATGTCAAATGCAGGTTTGGAGAAATGCATGTATATTAAATGATTATCCAGGTGGCTGCAAAAAGCATTTGGGGAGTTGATGCAGAATGGAAAGCTGACAGCCACCTTGTCCCCTGGGGCATTGTGAGCCCTAAGGAAGTGCTGCTGTTTTCACTCCAAGACTCAGACTCTCTGAAGGTCATCAGCCTGGATTCCAGGAGAACAGGTAGTCAGCGTTTTGTAGAATCTGGGCTTAGTGTGTGACAATGCATGACTCAGAATTTAAAACTATTTTGGTGTTGCACTGATTGAGTACCCTAAAGTGGTTCCACATGGCGATGAAGTCTCCTCGAGCATGGGGATCTGGACTGCTTCTCCTACTCTGCATTCTTATATTCTGCAGATTGCTCTTCTATTACAGAGCATAAACAACACCTTCAGATGGCGGGGAGCGAACATGGCATCCATTTGACTCAGGCCAACTCTTGCAGTTTGCTTCAGAGGAAGTGCAGCCACCTCGAATCCTAAATCCTACCTTGAACCTTAGCTTTGTTCGTGGAAAGAACCTTTTTCCTGTGCTCATTGTTGTGTTCTTCTCAAGAGCCGAGATGCAGGCACACATGCCTGCTGACATCAACAAGCTCATCTTTTCTGAGCAGTCCAGAGCTCTCAGCAGACCTGGAAATTAGGCTCAGATTGCAGCTCAATTAGAAGGATTAGAAACAATTGTGGAAATTGCTTGCTGGTATACTTTCAAATTTGCATTTACAGAAAGTTTTCTATGAAATAGCCTTTTTTTTTTTAATACAGAATCTATGCAGTTCACACTCTTATGGATCCTCCTGTCTCAGCTTCCCCAGTGCTGGGATTATAGGCATGCACCACCACCCCGAGTTTCAGGGCTGGCCCAGAATGCAGTTCGGGGGATCAAACTCAAGGCCTTGCACTTGCACTTGCAATGCAGACACTTAGACTGCTGAGCTGTCTCTCCAGCCTGAAGTAGTCTTACGTGGTCAACAAAGAGGTAATAAGGAAATAAAAAAGCAACACAAACACGATCATCATAGTGGACAAAAAAGATCATTTTAAACTTCAAGTTTCTTTTCCATCAGAACCTGCTTCTTATTACATTAGAAAGAATCACTGTGGTATAAACCATTCTTCAGGTATGAGGAGAGGTAAAGAGATCAACTCTTATTACCCACAGACGGGCTCTCATGTTGCCAGCAGGTTGAATGCAAGATGCTCACCAAGTGTAAGAACCAGACGAGGGTTTACAGACTTGACTCCTTTGTAGAGCCTGTCTGTTGTGGCTATGGTGGAGGGCAGACTCAAGTGTCCCTTTGTGCTCTGCTTCCTGGTCACCATGATGAGCACCTTTGCTTCACCACACCCTTCTGCCGTGCTCCAGCATGGAGCCCATCTGGCCACGAATGGAATAATCTGAAGCCATGAGCCAAATTGTCTCTTTTCTTCCATGTTGAGGGTACTAGTGTTGTGTTCCAACAACGGACAAGCTGACCCACTTCCCAGTGGTACAATGGGAATTGTACGCACCGTACAACAGTGTCTAAACATGGAACTCAAGATCTTCTCTCAGCACCTCTGGGGAGGGTATTTGGATAGGTCACTTAGAAACACAGCTGAAGAGGTAGGAGAGAGGCAAACAGGTGTTGAGGATTGTAGGTTGTGGCACAAATCGTGTGAATGCAGAAATTGAACAGAACTGGAAGTGACCCACAGCTCAGCTGTTGACTAGCCTGGTCACTTTCACAAGGATGTGTCTTTTCTTTAATTCTATGAAGCATCATCTCTCATTTCGGCACCTGTAGCATGTTTTTAAGCATTCAGTGATTAAATATACAAAATTAATACTCTGGTTGGGTCATAGGTGGCACCACAGTATAGAGTAGTCGGCAGCTTACCATCTCCTTGGAAGCACTTAAACCTCCTGAGAGCCAGGCAGGGCACCCAGGGAGCTAGAACTCAGGATGCAGTGAGAGCCACTGGGTGTGACGGTGCACGCCAGCTACTCAGGAGGCCGGGGTAGGAAGATAGTAAGTTCAAAGTCTGGCTGGCTAACTTAGTGAGACCTTGCTTCGAAACAAAGAATACAAGCAGGGATTTATGATGCGTTTCTGTTAGTCCAGCACTCTGGGAAGCTAAGTCAGCTCAGTGAGGGAAACTCAGAAACTAGCAAGACCCTGTGTGAATTTTTTTCTAGAAAAAAAAGGTTGAGGACATTTAGTGTAAAAGCCCCTTGGGTTCAATTCCTACTGCTGGAGAATAAATAAGAAAATAATAAAAGTGAAAAATAAAGATATAAATAAATATTGGTGAAACAGCTCTGTGGTAACAGATCTCTGAATTTCAACCCTAGCGCCATCGAACAAATGCACAATCAAAAAGACAGTTGGAGAGTTGCACTTCATTTTGTGGCAGACATCTCCTTACACGGGACCGGCATGCTCATCCAATCCCTCTTGACAGTGTCTGAACTGCAGATGGATAATCTGAACAGAGAGGAAAGAAAGAGAAGCAGGGACCCTCAGCTCCCCACAGATCTCTGCATATATCTTTGTACCTGTGCTGAGGCTTCAGGGCAGGGTGGGACCCGGGAGGAGGTGTCCAAAGGACTTTGTTGCTACCTTAGTAGATTTCAGCCTGGAAGAGGGAAGAGGCTGCTGACAAAATTAAGTGAGTAACTGATCTGGATGACTTCAGTGCATTTTATTTTATTTTATTTTATTATTTTATTATTTTTTCTGAATTTTATTTTATTTTATTTTTTATTTTATTGAACTACAAATTTCAATCAGACAGTTTCAAGACACCTCTACAATACAGATTCGATAAATTAATACATTGCAAACTGTTTTCATAATGTTTCGGTATTGTACAAGGTACATACATGATATTATATTTACAGATATTATTTTAGCAGATAACTCTTATCAGTGAATTAAGAGTGTAGCTGCTTACTTATCTTATTTTTTATACCTGAATTATATCAAAAATTCAATAATTATTTTCCTAGTGGATGACCGTAGTACTAGAAGCTGACATAATACCCTGTCCAACCACCAATATTGCAGATCTTGCCTCTCATAGAATTATGTAGAAGCACAGTGTTATCTATCCCAACTGTACTGTCTATACACACACAGGATGATTTTTTCTTTCTACAACCCTTCCTTTGTCTACACCTGTCAAAGGTGGGCACTCCATTGACATTCAACTAACTTAGGTGCTTGAACTCGACACCACAGTCCAACACAGCCCAGCATTCTACAACAATAGTGAGTCATTCAAAGAAATTGTCGACCATAGCCATTTACAGCTCAGCTTAATATTATGGCCCT